>MU183360.1:0-31325 GCA_016904865.1 Pissodes strobi | reverse complement strand
TAGGGCGGGGGCCCCTTAAGTAACTTTCCCGGGCCAGTCAGTAGGGTTCCATCCGTCCCTGATTAGACGACTAACCAAAACTAACCAAATTTATTAAACTTAATTATAACGTATCGGAACCGACTCAAATGACTAAAATAAGTTGAGACTAAGTGAAGCTAACCGAAAGTCGGTTAGACGATATACCAAAACTAACCAAATCTATTAAAATTGATTGTAACGTATCGGAACCAGCTCAAATAAGTAAAATAAATTGAGACTAAGTGAAACTAACCAATAGTTGATTAGACGGCTAACCAAAACTTACCAAATCTATTAAAATTGATTATAACGCATCGGAACCGACTCAAATAGGTAACTAAAATAAGTTGAGACTAAGTGAAACTAACCGAAAGTTTATTAGATGACTAATAAATCAAAACTAACCAAATCTATTAAAATTGATTATAACGTATCGGAACCAGCTGTAAAATAACTTGAGACTAAGTGAAAGTAACCGAAAGTTGATTAAACGACTAACCAAATCTATTAAAATTGATTATAACGTAACGGAACCGGCTCAAATAAGTAAAAAAAGTTGAGACTAAGTGAAACTAATCGAAAATTGATTAGACGACTAACCAAAACTAACCAAATCTATTAATATTGATTAAAACATATTGGAACCGACTCAAATGAATGAAATAATTTGATACTAAGTGAAACTAACCGCGTTAGATCAGCGATAGAGAGACGAATCGAATGCAGGTTTTACAACTAATGTTATAAATTGTAAAAACGATCGAAACTTGAAGTAATATGCATTTATGTGGTATATTTTGGTAAACTAAACTTACGTAATCTGCTAAAAGTTATTTTTTACATTAGATTGTGTTAAGGGTGGGTGACTTTTAGTTTCTCACGACAGACTAGTCGTGTCTCTTATCGTTAGATCGAGGAATGTCAGACGTATCGAATGCAAATGGTATTTTGCTTTTTCAACCACACTTATAACGTAATAAATTGTAAAAAAGAACAAAACTTGAAGTAATATGCATTTATTTGGTATATTTTGATAAAGTAAACTTACGTAATCTAACCTGATCTCACCCAAACTTCTATCAACTATTATATTTCCACACAATTATGTTTTCTCAGATCTAAAATTTAGTAAGCGTTGCATTTTGCTTCAGCATTTTCAATGTCTCCCCCGGTTGCATCTTTGTGAAGGACTGTGAATTTTTTTTATTGGTATATTTATTACATGCAAAATTATATTTATTATACGTATAGAAATATAATTTAAGATAGTTTTATTATAGTTCTGCTATTCGTATATTGGAAAAGACCCAAACAGAAGCCCTCAGAATGCACAGATCGTTGAGCTGTGATATAAAGTTAAGAAACAAGTACGCTTCAGTTGATTTCTGGTCACTAGAATGTGAGAACTATGAAGTAAACGATAAATAAAAACTGGTTTTACTTACCTCAAATAATTTAGCATAAAGTTGAAAACCTCAAAGATAAACAAAAAAAAGCAATTATATTTAAGCAAAAGTTTGAATAGTTTTCCTCTTAGCGTTTTATAAAACTTTATAATGGAAGTTGAACCTGCGGATTAATACTTATTTACGCGTTTCAATATATTTCTTTTTAAAATAAAACAGGACCTATAGCATTTTTAGTAAAAAGTAAAAAAATTATAAGTTTCGATATCATTATTCATGCAGATTTTTCTTATATACGTCAAAAACCATTTTTTTGGCTACATCAAAGCTCCATTATTCAAGTAACTGCTACTTCATTTGTTTTTTGCAGAAACCTGCAGACCTAAGTTATTCAAAACTTAGTTTTGTAGATTTGGTTACCATTACAAATGCTGATCTTTTTGAAATATGGGTACCAATTAGCAATCAAAAGAAGGAAGCAGTTGCAAGCAAAGTTATTTTTTGTCAGGAATAGATACTAACGACTGTTCAATGTCTATTGAAACAAAAATCAATAGAATATGTCATTTTTTTGCTTCACAGTTAAACACAAATGGAAAAAGTGCGCCACAATGCGTCCTACCTTCCTGAAAAAGAACGAAGTCTGGCTGGAGCAAATTTTTCCGTTCCAAAAACTTTTAGTTTATTTATATTAAAAAACCTGAATTTTACTAAAACAAGTCGATGTTGACCAAAAAAAATGTTTGAAGATAGTACGCGTAGAATCGCGTTTAAATCATGAGGATCCAATTGAAAAGGATAATCTTTTTACACACATACAAGAAGTAACCGCTACTTGTTATAAATTAGAAGCTGATTTAGTTGATAAACTTCTTCCTGGTCAAAATCCAGATCCAGTAACGCCAACAGTACCAGTTATTAATGTAGCTGCCCCGGTTGTACACTGTGCGACAAGAAATATGGCTATTAGTGAATGGCAGGTAACCTTTAATTGTGAATCAAATAAATTATACTTCTTTTTAGCAAGATTAAGTGAACTTGCACAGGCTAGGAATGTATCTAATGATGACTTGTTTAATTCTGCAGCCGAATTTTTTATTGGTGACGCATTCGTATGGTACCGGATTATAAAGTCTTATGTAAATGATTGGGATTCTCCTACTATTCGACTAAGGAAAGATTTTTTGCATGATGGCATAGAGGATGATTTGTGGGGTCAAATTAAGAAATGAAAACAGAAAAGAGGGGAGTCTACTGTTGTTCTTATTGCCCATACACAAGCATTTTTTAGTTTAGTCGGTTATCACGAGTTCCTCCAGAAGTTTCAAGAGTGAAGCACATTCGCCAAAACCTTTTACCAGGATTCATAAGTACGCTAGCGCTCGTAGATATGAAGACAGTTGCCGAATTCTCTGTATTTTGTCGTAAGTTAGAAGAAGCTCACTATATTAAAGACAAAATTGCTCCTAAAACACAAATTTCGGGAATTACACCTGTTAAACCTGATCTCAATAATTTATATCAAAATAATAACAGAAAAAACTTTTCTAGAAAGCCTCGATTTCCAAATTCTTCACACATTTCTTCTGATCAGTCCGGTTTAAAGGATTGCAATAATATTAAGAAAAATTCGAAAGCAAAATCATTGGTAAGTTGGAATTTTAAACTTCCAAACCATAGTTATTTAGATTGTAGAGCTGCAAGAAAAATATTTACAAGTGAGATGAACCTAAGGTTAAATTTAAATCTTGCACTATATGTTCAAAAAACTAGTAAGGGGTGACATCATCCAGGGATATGGCCACGGTTCCCAAGTTGAACACCTTTTTAAAGTTACAAAAATTTTCTCGTAGTCTACATCTTTCCATTATTAAAACTAATATAATTCAATCGAAAGATAATAAACATAGATGTTTTAATAAAAAGGATTGGGATAATTGGTTAAAAAAGGTCGCTGATTTTTTAAAAATTGGAAATATTTCTAATAGTAATCATGTTTCACCATTGTTTGTAAATAAAACACTAGATAACCGACCATATATATCTCTCAAATTGTTCGATGTTCAGATTACAGTATTATTAGATTCAGGTGCTACATCTTCAGTAGTTGGATCGAAAGGATTAGAGATTTTAAGTCGGTTGAATTTAAAAATTAACCCTACTTATATTAAGAATGTTCCTACTGCTGAAGATAAACAGCAGGTAGTTAAAGGCCTTGTTGATTTACCCATAGTTATTAATAATCAATGTCAAGCTATTAATGCATTATTTGTTTCGTCTCTACCACAAGCTTTTATTTTCGGGTGTGATTTTGCCAAATCATTTAATATTTTAGTGAAGTTTAAAGATAATTCATGGCACATACAAAATCAATCTGTCAATTTTGAAATTAATTAGTATAGTCAATGGATTTGCCAACATAGTTTTTGTTGAATCCTATCCTTATTTATATTCTATAGAAGATCTTTCTCAAGAATAACGGTTTATAGCAGAAAAGGTTATTTCAAGTTTTAAAGATATAGATAGTAAAGGTAGGTTAGGGCGCACCAATAGGATAGTTCTTTCAATTGATACAGGTGATGCTGCTCCTATGAAAAAGAGACTTTTTGTAATGTCGCCGTACATGTCAAAAATTTTAACTGAAGAGATAGGTGAAATACCTAAAATAGGAGTTATCGAACCTTCTCAAAGCCCTTGGTGTTCTCCAGTTCTCCTTGTTAAAAAGAGCATCGGAGAATTTCATTTGTGTTACGATTGACGTCCACTTAATGAAGTTACAAAATCTGATTCATACCCTTTACCTAATATGGAACGTATCTTAACTTCACTTCGTAATGCTAAATATATTTCTACTATTGATCTTCGGAAGGCTTTTTGGCTTATCTATTTGGATGAGCATCCAAAGGAAAAACAGCTTTTACAGGTAGTAGGCATTGTAACAATGCCATTTGGACTTAGAAATGTAGCAGCGCTAGCGCAACAACGTTTAGTTGATGCCTCATTCGGTCCTCGTTCTGAACCAAATATATTCACTTATTTGGACTATATTTTGGTCGTTTCTGCAGATTTTGAGACATTATCAGACGTAAAGACAAAACATCAGGATGCAGGACTAACTATTAATATTGAAAAGTGTGAATTCTTTAAAACCTCCCTAAAATTTCTTGGTTACATTATAGGTTCCAATTCGTTGCGTACAGATCCAGAGAAAATATCTGCTATGGTAAATTATCCACGTCCAAACAATACTGCAGAGGTGAAACGTTTCGTTGGACTTTGCTCTTGGTATCGACGATTTATCAAAGATTTTTTAAATTTATTGTCACCTCTTAATGACCTTCTTAAATGACGAAAAAGAGCCAACCTATCAAGTGGAACGATGCTGCAGAGGAATCTTTTATAAATATAAAAGTGCTTTTAGTTTCAGCTCCTATACTTTCGCAACCTGATTTTACTCAACGTTTTTATATACAGAGTGATGCATCGAATACAGGCCTAGGGGGCGTTCTTATGCAAATTATTAACGGCGAGGAGAAAGTAATTGCTTACGCTAGTAGATCTCTATCTAGAACGGAAAGATATTATTCAGTATTATTGAAAAGGAGTGCCTTGGTGTATCGTTTAATATTGAAAAATTAAGAGCCTTTATTGAAGGTGTCCCCTGATAGTTATAGTTTATTGCGGCTAAATTCTCTTAAGAATCCTAGTGGAAAATTGTGTAGATGGTCGATTCGTTTGAGGCAACATACTTTTGACTTAATACACCGCAAGGGTGCGCAGACCAATGTTCCAGATGCTTTATCACGGGTTCCACCCGATAGTGAATTGGATAAATCTTCAGTGGATGATGATGAGTTACTCATATGTGAACTTGATGTTGATCGAATCGATATATGGTATAATAATTCAAGGGCAAACATTTTAGATTCTCCAGATACATATTCCCAATGGAAAGTTGAAGATGACTTTGTTCTTAAGTTCATTCCCAATTCATTGCCTATGAAAGTGAACTTACCTGAGTGGAAATAACTAATGCCAAAGACTCAAAGGAGGGAAATAATAGTGTCATATATTATTATCTGGGCCGAAATAAAATAATATTACTTTCTATAAAAGGTCAGTTGCCTATATTTTTGCGTAATAGAACAAGAAATCGTTTATAAAAATAATGTAAATTATTCATGTTAAAAGTAAACATGAGAAAATTAGACATAAGGACTTTAATCGGGGATATTGAACGTTATTTCGAAAAGTCAGCAAAAAAGTGCAAGTTTGATAGTATTAACCCGGATTGACATATTGGGCAAAAATAATAATGGCTGCAGTAAGTGGGCCCGGGCGGTGCAACTGTCGCGAAAATTGATGAATGTACAGATTATCGCTGTTTTTGGGAAACAGGGGGAACGAATGACGTCTAAGTATGAATGGCTAGTTAGAAAAATTAAAGATAGTGGTTAGTAAGTGAGAGTCGAGCGGCGACAGCCGTTACGGCTAGTCGAGAGTTGGCGAACGTCCAACTCGGGTGTTCACGGCCGTTACGAGTAGTTGTGAGTTGGCGAAAGTCCAACTCGAGAGAGAAGACTCGAGTGTTGATAGCCGTTACCAGTAGTCGAGAGTTGGCGAAAGTCCAAGTCGAGAGTTGGCGAAAGTTGGCAAAAGTTCAAGTCGCGAGTTGACGAAAGTTCAAGTCGGGAGTCCGGGGAAAAGTTGGCGTAAGTCTAACTTGCGGTTCTAGGTGAAAGTGTAAAAAGAGGGTCGAGAATAAGTGGCAGCTGCTTCTAGGGAAAAGAGAGATGTAAGTCTAGGGTAAGAGAGATGTAAGTCAATATCATTATATTATAAATTGTGTATCTATATAGTTAACACCCCTAACGCATTAGAATACCTCCGCAGCCGAGCGAGTAATTTATTATTATTTAGGGAGTAGTAAGTTAGACCTACCCTTTCAGGGTAAGATCCCCGTTATAGTAGAATACCCCCGCAGCCTTAGCCTCAGTGTGACACGGTAGGCGCCGGCCCCGTCATAGTAAAGTACCTCCGCAGTCTTAGCGTGACATAGTCCACCTAACTGTGCACATTTTGGGTTTTTTTAAGACTCTTAGTCGCCTGCAAGAAAGGTATTACTGGCCAAAAATGCGCCAAGATGTGTTAAGATTTGTAAAAGGTTGTTTAGTTTGTCGTGCGCCAAAGGCAGCTAATACTGCTCCTATGGGTTTAATGAGTAAACGAAAATCAGTTAATCTTCCTTTTCAACTCATAGCCATTGATTTAATGGGACCTTTCCCACCCTCCAAGAAGGGTAATAAGTCGCTTCTAGTAATCTCTTGTTGATTTACGAAATATACTCTTCTCATGCCTTTGCGTAGTTCTAAGAATCAATATGTTGAATAGATTTTAGAAGATAGGGTTTTTCAAGTTCATGGTGCTCCAGCTCTACTTATCTGTGGTAATGGATCACAGTTTACTTTCAAAACCGTTAAAGCTCTCTGTCAAAATTATGGTGTTAATATTAGGTTTAATCCGTTATACTCTGCTCAATGCAATTTCGATGAAAGAAATAATCGAACAATAGGAACAGCTGTTCGAAGCTATATTGATACTCATGATATTTGAGACAAGTTTATAGCCCAAATGCAACAGGCAATCAATACTTTTAAGCATGAGGTTACTCCAGCGTTTTTAGTTTTTGGCCGTCATATTTCAATTTCTGAAAAACTGCTATAAAGACCTAAATTTCGAATTTAAGTCTGATCATGAAATTACCCCAGGGGATAGAAATAGTTATGGAGAAAATCTTGAGAAGCTGAAAGATATATTCGTTGATGTCAAAAAAACGGCTTCAGTCATCTTATGAGCGCATTTCTAGAGCTTACAACTTTAGGAAAAGGGATGTTTCAGACGGTCTTTAACTTTCTTTTTACGAGATGTTGATAAGAACGAGATATTCATAAGAATTATTAATCTTTCTTCATAGTTGGATTTTGAATTCCTTATAGTAATAAAACATACTTTTGTTATATTAATTCAAGCCACTGATTCACTACATATTTTCTTATTAATTCAATATTGCCCTAATTGTTTTCCTCTGAATTAATTCTCATCTTTAGTCATTATGTTTCATGCAAGTTATTATTTAAATATGACGTCATTCCTGATTATGGTTACGATGATGGCTCGAGCAATCGAACCCGATTGACACTAAGGTTCATTCTATATGGCACATGATAAAACAGCTTTCACCGCTAGGTGTCAATGAGCTGGCATTTGACATCGGAAAGCAAAGTCAGGCGGTCAAGTGGCCTTTGTCTTCATGGTGGTTGAAGAGTCTGGTTGACTTGACTTTATGGTTTTGAATTTAAGAACCATCATGGGACCATTAGGCCAAAAGATTTTCAAAATCTGAAAAGGGCTTGGCCGATTTTATATTTACCCAATCCTGGAGGAAGCCTGTTAATTTTTTGGGGTGAATCGCCCACCTAGTAAGGTAAGTAATCCTTGGTTTGTGCTTTATAAAAAACGGAACATTTCAACAATATTAGGTAAGGTTGCTAAAGACTTCATGTTTGTTTTAGGTTTTATTATGCGATATTGATAATAGAGAATATTAGATAAACTATTCACGTATGGTAATTGGCAGTACTTTGAAACCTTCTATGAATTCTCGCTAGTGTAGGTACCTGTTTTTCTTTTTTAAGGAAATTGTGGATTGTTCTGCGTTACACACCTTGATAAGCATTGCCCAAAGCTATTTCGATTTTTCTGTTTTCATATTTCTTGTCTGGCGTGGAGAAGGATGTAACTACACCAGATTGGACATTTTGGTTTCTTGCTTAATTCGTTTAATTGTGCTTGGACTAATCTTGACAACGCAACGGCTGAAACACGCTCCTGCATTTTACTGAAGTCAATTACTGGTCTTCTTGCATCTACTTCTTTGTTTCATAAACTGTATAAGATTACAAATTAATTCAAATTTGCATTTGAAAGGCAATAAAGTCATGATTATAAAAAATTCAACCTCCCACTTTTTTTTTAACAGACTGTACAGAAGTGTGTCAAAGGAAATCAGGTTCAGGTAAATGAGCTCCTAGACAGCCTCGCCCAACTGTGAGATCGTTTCCTATTTTGCGAGGCCTATTCCACTCAAACAAAAAAGAAAAATGTTAAACTGGAGTCCAGATGAGATCAACTTTGTTGCAAAACATTTCTACAAGCCAGACATGACCGTCAACATGTCATACATTTTTTTCTGTAAAACAAGCTTTAGCCCTTTATTTAGATCTAGACATTTCAGCAAATAAGTACCTTACTCTAACTAGTACCTTAAATGGATTATACCCTGAATTATCTCCAAGTCTTTACAAATTAAAACAGTATAAGAAAACTATAATACCTACCATTATATTGAAAACTGAACCTTCGGCAGAAGTTAGCTTGCGAGATTTGCCGAATTTAGCAACTAAAGGTAATATGGAAGTGATTCAGCCAGATTCCTTTAAAAATGTATCAAATTATTTAACTTTAGTTTCTGATGGGAGCGGCACGGAATATACAGATGTATTTTTAATGTTAATATTTTTTATGCCTCTGGCACTCATTGAAAACAATAATTGAAACGAAGTTTGGAAAAATACAAGGCCATCATATTTTGTAGGACCATGAAGTTTCCATATATTAAAGGATGCAAATTTATTGTAAAAGTAGAAGAACAAGAGTTACTTCAAAAATGTATATAAAAAAATAGCAGCAATTTTAAACAACTAAAACCCAACGATAAATATTTGTAAAATATGAGATGCGTTTTCGATGCTTGATAGTACTGGCATTAATTTGTAATCTTATCTGGTACTAACGGGGGTAAAAACTCCTTTATTTGTGGGGCTATTCCACAAACAAAACAAAATAGATGAAAAAATACGTACAGAACAATATAAATATGGACTGTATTCATTGAACTGTTGGCTTACAAATTTTGAGACGCTTTTGCACATCAGCTACAAATTGCCTTTTAAATTGTGGCAAGTTAGAAAATAAAGTGGAACTTTAATTGCGAAAACGAGAAACAAATATGAAACAGCTGAGAATTACGAAGTTCTCAGCCAATTACGCAAAAAACTAGTACTGTCATCTATCGCGAAAGCCACCTTGAAAGCAAATCTTGATCGCGATGTTACAAAGTACTATTCTTACGCTGAGGCCCGGTAAAAATCAAGGGCGTATGTCTTACGTGGCCTAGACGGCGCGGCGATATATCCCTGAATGATATCCAGAACGAGCTCACTGATATGTCCAACCTGAACTTAAAGAATTGCTATTTCATGAAGAAGATAAGAAGGCAACTATACCTAGTAATTTTTTACTCATTGGTATCAATAAAGAAACTTCAGCATATAGTCAAGAGTTTCACGAACGTCCGTGTAACCTGAGAGTTCAAGAGAGGAGCTAGGCCTCTCATGCAATGCAAAAGGTGCCAGGGCCAGGGGCACGCTGCAACTTACTACAAGAATGATCAGATCTGCAACAATTGCGCTGGCAGCCATGAAATCAGCCAATGTTGTGAAATGTGCTAATTGTCGGAGTGACCACCGCGCCTAATATATCTGTACAAAATCAATCAGCTGCAACCGAAATTATCGACGCCGCGACGGCCAGCTAAATCGGTCTGGCAAGAGTCTGTACCCCAAACTATAGCAGGAGAACAGCAAGTACAAGAAGCAGTGAGAACGGTAGACCGTTACTGCCAGGACTTTCCAGAAACACTGCAAAGGAAAACGCAAGTAAGTTTGAGAATACTCTTGATAGTTTTTCAACACTATTTAAAGTAGTAGATAAATAATTAAACTCTCTTAAAAATACGAATTAATTATTTTTCTTCCTCGATCATTTATGTTAGAAGCCTGGGGAGTGATAAAGCCGAACTCATGCACGCTCCAGTTTAGTTCTTTTCGACTGAAATACATAAATAAAATATCTAATGTCCAAATTAAGTCTCATTTTCGGGTTAGTTTGGGTTAGTCTCAGCTAGCACGCTAGCCAGCGGCGGATGGGGGGGGGGAGAACGGGAAATTTCCCGAGGGGCCTCTTACTGTGGGGTATCATGGGGCCCCTACTGCTACAAACTGCAGATGGGCCACAGGCCTAAAAATTAAATACCGCGTGTTAATAGAACTTCTTGAGGCCTCTTGACCCTTGGCTCTCGGTCTATAATTATTACTCTCTCCCTTGGAGGAAATGCCAATCTTAATCTATTCCACATATATCTAATTTTAAATAAAAAATTATATAATATAGATAGGTTAGAAACCTGGTATTAAACATTACAAATAACAAAACAATTGCAACTGGCAACGCAGCAATTCCGCTATACGCGTCAGTGTCATTACTGACTATTGTATCTGTGTCTCTGTAAGTTTAAATTAAGGGATGGATAGCGGATCCGAAAGAAACGATTCTAGGTAATTACCGAATATTTCTATTTTAATCGCATATCATAATCATATCATAAAGCATTAGTAAAAAGAAAGTCAGTAAAATATGTTGAAAGCCAGCGATACTGCAAATAACTTTCTCGTTATAGGTAAGTTCAATTAGATCGAGTAATCACATAACTAAAGACTAATTCACGTGCTTCAAATCATGATCCGTTACATATGCCGTATAACTAACTAACTAACTATGGTTATTTAGTTCAACTAAGCTTCGTTGATAACTGCCGCAAAAACAATATATAGAAAAAACTAGTTAGATCTAGCGTTATTATAGCCACCAATAAATGACAGACCCTGATCTTAACTGATGATAATTTACTCCACGGTCAAGTTACCGGTAGGATACAGATAATAAACAATCTGTTCTAGTAAAGAAAATATCAAAGGCCGCAATAAAAAAAAACAATTAAAAATAACGCAAAGTCTACTAGGCTGTAACAACACTGGTAGTTATCTGATCTACAATTATCCAACGTAAGCTAAAAATCGTGAAAACTGAGAATAATAATAAAACTAGTTCGACCTACAACGTTACTGCGTCAGTCAATTAAAAGTTCAAAGAAATTCGATCCAAAATTTATTTTAGATCAACGGATCTATCTGAATTTTATAATTTGATTAAATAAAATCAAGCATCTCAGGCTCGACAAATTACCCAAAAAATTCAAAGTTCGTTTAAAAGGAAATTTTAATGACTAAATGTTACCTTAATTAAGGAGAAAAAGATTAAAAGTTAATTTTTGTTTGAAAAACAAAGCAAAAAAAGAACAAAATAATACTAATTCAAGATCGTAGGCTAATTACGCACTATAACCCTCGTAGTTATTCCGGCTGACCTAGCTTCGACGTTCTCTCGATCGAGAAATTTAAATAAATCCGCCCTGCGAAACGATTGGATTTTCAACGAATTGAATTTAGCGCGTGAAGATAAAGTCGATGGTAAAAGGCCCTGTTTCCATCTGTTTTGGGATTGGTTGATGGGATTGAGCGTCGCACGCATTTATTTGAATTGTCTATGAATAATTGGGAATTCTACTAATTGAAGTGGCTTAATGATAATGCTCGTTTGGCTACTTTGGGTAGTTTTTTTGGAGGGGGCTTATGCATCGAAATCCTAGGTTTTTATCGTTTAATTCCCTTAGATGAATTATTGTGTATATCGTGTGGATAATCAAAAGGTTATTGATGCTCTCGCTGCTACTAGTAGCTTATTAAAAGTCACTTTATATTAGACTTCATAAAACATAATTAGACTTAAGATGAAGTATATGCTATATTATCTACCTTTCATGTACTAATAGTTTATTATTTTGTATTTATTTTTTATAAGTTATAGATAGGTCAATATCTACAAACATGTTTTTTAATTTAATTAGTTTAGTTTTACTTTCATTTACTTAGTTATGTATTTATTATGTTTTTTTATGTAAATATTGAAAATAAATACATATTGTTCATCATTTAAATTATTATGATAACAAATATTTTTTAGAGAAAACACCATTGGCACCACTCAGTTTTTACATAGGGTTGGGGCCCCTTAAGGTAACTTTCCCGGGCCAGTCAGTAGGGTCCCATCCGTCTCTGACGCTAGCTGAGAGTCAACTTCACCTAAAATTAATAGGCTCCTCCCACTGTTTAGGCATGGGTGGAGCCTGCTAACTTTCACGAAGGAGCTGCTCTAGCTGCTCCAATTTTAAGTGTTTGCTATGTCACAAATCTAGTCGATCGTAAATGAGGTTTTTTCTTAGAGCTTTTCCTCTGATTATTTCCCTCAACCATAAACCGGAAAATATGGCCTGTACACTGTATAGAATTACAGGACTATTTGACATTTGATGGCAATTTGCTCATTCTGTCTGTTGTTTTGCTTTTGTTTTATTTTCACAGTATCACCTGAGTAAGAAGGGCGTAGCGAGGATGCTTCATTGTCAGGAAAGCCGTGTTAGATCATGTAATTCTCCTTCACTGGTTCTCCCAATGCGGCGCTGGCTTAGAATAAAAATGTCAGCACATGGCCTGTGAATATTATGAGATTAAGAATTTGTTAACGTTGAGGTTATTGGATAAAGCAGAGTATGATTTGATATCTCGGCAAGCTTGTATGTGGATCGATTAGAACATATAGAAAATAAGTTTTTAAAATTTATAGATTATCAAAATCCATTTGATGATATTGCCGTAGCTCGACAATACTTCCTTATTCCATCTTTGTCTGCTAGAAGTACCATATCAGACATATTTCTGTATAAAATAATTAACAACTACTTAAAAAGTTCTGATGTTCTTTCGTTGATAGTTTTTAATGTACCTCAGGTTAACCTTAGCTTAAGTCATATATTCAATATTCCATTTAGGCGAATGAATTGCTCTCAGAATACCCCTTTGTGTAGAATAGTGAGAAGTGCTAATGATTATAGTAATATACGTAATTGATATGTTTTCTATGTCTGCTATCACTGGTTGAAAAACAATATTCCTTGAATTTTATTTGTGTATAGTTACATGTTGTGCTTTACTGCCTTAGTCTCACGGTTAATGCATAACTTCTTATGAATTGTGTCTTATTACTATATAAGTTAATATTTTTTTTACGACAATCGTTTATCTAATACTGTGGATATATGGATTGGGTTTGTACCTGTTTGTATCCCTGATGATCACCAAATAAATAAATAAATAAAATATTATTTCAAATGTTCGTCTGTCAATAGGTCTGAAGAAGCCATAGAGATAAGGCATAAAGGAATAATGAAAAACCGATTAAGCCACACTAGAAAAATATTAAGAGTTCACTCCAATCAAGATTTAGTAAATGCTTTACTACTAACGTCAAAGCTTTTAATATTGAGCTTTCGTAAAACTACCACGAACAAAGTCGAAGGTCAGATGATGCTTTTTTTTTAGTTAACTCAGAATTAACCAGAAAGCATTCCTTGGAGGATATAAAGCTATCTTCGGAGAGGGAAAATTAGGATTAAAGGTTTATTTCCTTGTATTCAATAATTTAATTTGATTTAGGGTATTACTGTATGAAACCTATTATATTTTCATATTTTGATATATTTTTCTTCTTCCTGTATTCAACTAAATCAATAATTTCGTTTTGTCCATGGTACCACAACTTTCAAAAACCAATCTTGAAAAATAGTTGCATCAAACCACCCCGATTTTGAACGATTATAAATGGCTTGAGGCGGTCCGCCAATAACGCATTTGTCATACAACCTTTCGGCCTTATATACCACGTACTGCTCTCCACCTGCAGTTCTTACAAACATTAGGAAAATTGCACTTTTTGTTATGTTCATATATCGCTCAGAGTATTTTATACCACGTCAAAACACACAATTTTAATTTCCAGGGTAGTCTTCCAGATTTGCTTCGTCGTAATTAAGGATATTTTGGGGCTCGACGTCCCGAAGAGAAATTTTTAAATTGTTAAAATACTCTTCCATCACTTCTTCGGTGTGGGCAGCCCTTGCTCTTTAAATATTCTGACAGTCTCTGTTGATTAAAATGCCTTTATAACGTTTCAGGATAGCATAAACCCACACGCAATTTGGAAGGTTGTCATTAGGAAAAAAAAGAACTCTAATTCCGTTGGAATCTATATACTGCTTCCCCAGCATCCTGATCTCTAGTGCTCTCAGCATGGACCCATACTCAGCACTAGCGATAATTACATCGACAATGTGAGGCTCTTCTATTTCAGTTAGAGCCAAGGGATGAACAACATTACCTAAGTGTTTGCTCCCCTTTTTAGTTAAAATAATAGGGCGCGGCGGGGCACATGGAACTGTTCGTCTGCGTCTCGAAAACTCATTCAATTTTTTACACCATTTACGGCTGGTTCTAAATCTTCTTGGGTATATCGTCGGCAGCGTGTAGCCCCCAACTTCTTTCTCTTACGAAATGGCATCCACACCTGTAAATTAACGAAAAATTAGATTCAAATCGACTGATTTAGCTGATACTTGATGGAAATTCAGTGCAAAGTTTTAAAGGAAAACACAATGGTTTAAAATTTACTTTAACAAAACCTGACATATGTTTCGGCACACGGTGCTTTTTTCAAACGCACTAACTACAAGTGTGCAAAAATAGAGTAAAATATCCTATGTAGGTAACAGGAAGGTGATCATAAACCTAAAGGAATGGAAATTCCAACTAATATTAGGTACACAATATATATATGGGCAAGTGTTTTTGCCATTAATATTTGAAGGAAGGTAGAGAGTATCGACAACAACACTGTTCATTAAGTTATTATGAGTATAAATTTAACAATGAGGAATAATTAGTGTTTAATTGCTCATTCAATAATAAACCTGACTTTTTATTTTTACTGATCTCCATGCATTCCAAATAATTTAATTTTTTCGATTTGTTCTCTATATTATGTAATATTTTAAAATCTTTGTAAATTTAAATGTAAAGCATAATGCGAGTTGTTATTGCTTTTTCAGGAAACTATATTCATGTTCTTTAATTCTCGTTTTGAAATATCTACCTCTTTGTCCTATGTATACTTTCGGGCAAGAATCAGACTCTATTAAAAATACTCCTGATTTGAAAAGTTTATTTCGTTTGGACTTGTTATTTTTAATAAATTTGCCTAAATTATTATTGGTTCTAAAAGTGGTTTTTATCTTATTTTTGGAGAGGGTATTAGAAATATCTTTGGAAATCGAACCTGTATATGTAATAGATTTAAATTTTTGGCCAATTTTTTCTTAACTAAATTATGTATTATACTAGCACTTTATCCGTTATTGTTTGCAACCTGTTTAATGATATTAAGTTCTTTTCTATAATTTTCTTCTGATAATGGAACTTTTAATAGTCTGTGTACAAATGAATTAAAAGCTGCCATTTTATGGGAATATGGATGATTAGACTTATTATGATTAACTGTATCTATGTGTGGGGGTTTATGGAGAATTAAAAATTCATGAATATCATTTTTGTTGGTAATGGTTGGATCTAAAAAATTAATTGATTTATTATTTATTTATTTATTTATTTACGGATGAAGCCCATTAACATAATATAATAGAGCAATAACAAGTTCATTATAACTATAAAATTCTGAAAGTAATAAAACAAAATAATGAAATAAAAGGAGGAATTAATTACCTACACTGATAGATGAAAATGTTGTTAATAGTTAACATCGAAGATAAGGCAACAGAATTTTCCGATTATTATAAAATTAGCCCTTTAACAGTACGCACAAAAGGTTCCGCAGGACAAAAAAACTCCAATTCAGGTAACTCATTGCACAGTCTGAGGAGGGTACGCGAAATAAATGAGTGGAAAGCATAATTAGTTCTATGAAACTGTTGGTAAAATGTTTGTGTAGAATGAGTGTTCCTGGATGGAACATGTAACCCAATTCTGGAAGTTAAATAGGGACAATCAATTGTAGAGTTAATGAGTTTTTGATTAAGTATTAAGGCTCTTTGCTTTCTTCTACATGAGAGAGAGTGGTTAAATGTAATGATGTGCATAAGATGGAGTAATGAAATTCATTATTGTTGTAAAGTTTTTAGTTAATATATCTACAAAATTTTCTTTGGACAGATTCGATTCGATGTATATGGCATGCATTATTAGGACACCACACTGAAGCAGCATACTCCAGATGTGATCTCACATAGGAATAATACAGTGTTCTAATGGCGTTAATATCTGAGATGCCCCTTGTGCTGCGTTTTACAAAGCCAAGCATGCGTAAAGCCTTAGCATGGTCAATATGAGCTGAAAAATCTAAATCAGCACACCTAGGTCATTGATTTGATCCACACAGTCGTTAATGTGATAAACAAAGTTACTGGAATTTCTGGATCTGCGGAATTTAATGAGCTTGCATTTAAGAACATTAAGATCCATGCCATTAGCATGGCACCATTGTGAGTTTGTGACAATCTGTCAAGATCTTCCTGAAGTGCCAAAGAGTCATCTGGTGAGGTTATTCTTAAAAACAGCTTCAAGTCATCAGCAAGCAGAAGAAAAAGACTCTGCCGAAAGGTCATTGATAAAGATGTGGAATAATAGGGAGCCCAGGTGCGATCCCTGAGGGATGTCTGATGATACTAAGATTTGAGACGATGTAAAGTTGTTAGGGTGCACCATCTGAGTCCGACCTGTAATGTAGCTCCTTATCCACAGCAGGAGAGACCCTGAGACACCCAGGGACGATAGTTTTTTAATTAAAACTTCGTAGTTCACTCTGTCAAACGCCTTGAAGAAGTCAGTGTAAATAGAGTGTACCTCTTCACCCTTCTCCAAGGCGCCCATTAGGAGGTCCACATAGGTGAAGAGATGTTTTTTTGAAGCCGAACTGCTCATGTATTATTTCAGGACCAAGGCAAGATGTTAAGAATTTTGTGACTATATTTTGAAATATTTTTGGAATAGCGTTAAGGATACTTATAGGGCGATAATTAGTGACATTCTCTGAGTCACCAGATTTGTATACGGGTATCACAAAGCTTGATTTCCAGAAATCCGAAAATATACCGTCCTGCAATGATTTATTAAAGATGATATGCAGTGAACGTGATAGAACAAATATAGCAGTTTGCAAGAAACAGTGGATGAACTTTATCAGGTCTGGGTCCTTTGTCTGTGTTAATATTTTTTAGTTCAGTGTAAATGTCTGAAATTGCAATAGTGAGGTTACATAGGTTGTGGGGGCCGGAAGAGAGCTGATCCGGCATATTCAAGGAGTTGTTGGTATAGACTGAGCCGAAGTGCTCGGCAAAGAGTTCAGCCGCTTGTGGGCCCATGGGAGCTGATTTTTCATTAAAGGTGTAGCTGGGTGGTTGTTCACTAGAGTTTTGCAGGGAATCCGTGTACGACCAGAAAGCCTTGGGGTTGTGCCGAAGAGATGCTTCTGTCTCTCTGATGTAGTTATGAATACAGTGCTTTTATAGAAGATTACATTGAGATCGCAAAATTGGAGTAAGTTTGGTAATCGCAGGGAAGTTTGCTTACCTTAAATTTTTTATGAACAATCTTTTTTTGTATTGTGAGTGATTTGAGGTCCTGCGAGAACCATTTGGGGAATTTCCTACTTGCATTTTTTTTTCTTAGGTAAAAAGATGTCAAATGTATTATATAGAACATTGTAGAACAGTCTTAACATCTCATCTGCCGTCTTCCCAGCAAACAGATCATCCCACAAAAAGAGTCCCAGGCAATCATTTATATCGTTGGAAATTGCGGCTTTGAAGTTGTAGTAGTAATCATCTCCCTGAGCACACGGTGCTTTATGCCTTGGATTAAGATCCACTTTTAAAAGCAATGGTGGATGATGGTTGTCCAGTGGTAGCAGGTATTCTTCAGTGTCAGGATGTGTGATTGGCAGCTTTGAGTGACATAGGACCAGATCAAGAATGGCATTGGTGGCATTTCGAATGTCATTAATCTGGTATAAGTTTTGAAGTGAGCAGATTTCTGATAAAAGTTGTATTTTAGCAGTTTCGGCAGGAGGCAAGTAACCGTCTTGTGTACGTTGAGCTGATGAGCATAGATCTTCCATGATCCATGCCGTCTTAGGGAGATTGAAGTCCCCCGTAATGCAGAGACCGGCATTGCTAAACTGCTGCTAAATTTCTTCAAGGTTATTGCCAAAGCTTTCGTATTTTTCTATTGGTAAGCTAGGTGGTAGGTATAAACAACCTACTATCATTTGCCTTCTGCCTGAGCCCACAAGAACGTAAACTTGTTCATTATATTAGGCGTGATGGGATAGACTCATGCACTGCTATCAGTACACCTCCAAACCGCTCCGCTGTACTTGTAGCAGCTGATCCATCACAACGAAAAACATTATAGGAGTCAAACCCAAGCTCACCTGTGTGAAATTGTTCATTTAGGCCTGTCTCTGCAAAGGCCACTATTTGGTAATTGCGCACTGCTATGCTGCATCGGAGCTGCTCCAATTTGGTTCTGACACCACGTACATTTTGTTAATATATACTAAGGTCTAATTGTTTTCTGCTGCAGTTCGTTTGTCTGATTTTGGTGGTGCTTGACCCCGTGGGGAGTTTTTTTTTGACAATTCTTTTCATTATTCACACCTGGATATTCCGCTCACCCTGCTCATGTCTCACTTTAAGGTCCACTGTAGCAGTCCTCTCGAGCTCTATTTGTTTTAGGGTCAGATCAGGACCTATGAATATGTGTTTACCTTTGAGCTTGTACCCATTCCGTAATGTGGTTTGTACGTCAAGAACAGAGCTTAGAACAGCTCTTATGGAGCGGGCATTTCTAGAGTTAGGTTTACCAAATCTAGTGACTTTGCAAATACTTAATAGTAGACTGTGTGCCCGGTAGCATTTCCTGTAGAGAACATATTTGTTGATGATCGTCGTCTGACTCGGGAATGTTGAAGATAAGTAAGTTGTTAGCTCGGGTTTGACGATCATATAGCTCGGCTAATATGTCATTGTTTGAGGATACAGGTGTTATTGCCTCAGTTTCGGTCACTGGCGCCAGCTGCAAATCAAGCGATTCCAAGTGGGTTACCCTGTTATTTGGCGAGCAACTGTCTCTTGTACTAAGACTGGTAGGCTTTCTTGCAGTTATTTTACGTTTCTTTCTAGTTCACATGCGCGATCCATTAAGCCTAGAATTTGTTTAACATTACTTATGCATTATTTACAGTAGAATGGAAAGGAACGCTTTGACAGAACTATAGCCCGTATTTCAGTGGGTTCAGTTATATCAGCACATGTTTGGCATATCATCCGCTTACAGTGGTCGCAGGGGTAGCCAAAGACATCACTGCTTTTGGTCTTGGGCTCCTTAAATATAACTGTTGTATTACAAGTGCCACAGGTTCCAGACATATTTTGAGGTTATTCACAAATATCCTTGCAATCGTCCTACTTTTTGCCGTTTATATTAATTATGAGCGTTTGAGGGCATTAACTGAAGGGCCCATAACAATACTTTGCTTTATTTTAGCCTTAAAAGTGTTAAAAATTGCAATGAAAATATTTGAACTTGTCTTGTAAATAAAGAACCTAACCTAACCTAATCTTCTTATTCGACAGTGAATTTGATTTTTGGGTGTAAATTACTGATGAATGAAAGAAATAGGTCTAATTGTTTATCAGTGCCTTACAAGCATGTTATAATATCATCTACATATCGATACCAATATAGGAATTTTTTACTTGAAGGATTGTTAAATATTTGATTTTCTAGATTATACATATAGACGTCAGCCAATAACGGACTAGCAAAGAATTTCCCTCGGAATTTCCCA
This sequence comes from Pissodes strobi, assembly GCA_016904865.1. Classification (NCBI taxonomy): domain Eukaryota; kingdom Metazoa; phylum Arthropoda; class Insecta; order Coleoptera; family Curculionidae; genus Pissodes; species Pissodes strobi. Next base: position 11,127 of record MU183360.1, on the reverse strand, counting down.
TTGTTAAAAACAATATGTCACGGTTTTGTTAAAGTAAATTGTGGAAATTTAAAACCTTTGTGTTTTCCTTCAAATTTTATTAAAAATTATATTCAAAAACATATGGCCAACATTGTCCAGTAAAATTTTTTCATTTACAAAAAAAAACTGGATCTTAGCGCTCATAGTCACCGAAATCTGTTCATAAACCCCTTAGCAAAACCGACCGCAAAAAGGGAATAAATATATATAATAGTCGAAGTGCAGCAATGCTGAATTTTTACCTGAAAAAACGCGGAAAATTACGTAAAAGGTACTTCCCTTATAGCAAAGAATATTCTACTACGATAGAATATTCTTTGCTTATAGCAATCAACGAACCGCACCAAACAAGAGACAAAGTTGTACTAATCGAAAAAATTGCTTAGATGTAGAAAACTGGAAATTTTGGGAGCTTTAGCTTTAACAACACATATCATAATATTTATCGATAGTGATTCCATAAGTTACGGATATCTGACTAGAAAGTACTCAAGAAAAACTATTTTAAGCTGTTTAAACATAGTTGACTTGAGTACCTTAGCCGTCTCGGCTGTTTCTGCAAAGCATGTAGAAAAGCCACTTGATAGCACTTGCACAGTTACGTCGTACGACGATGTAACTACTGCCACATCGAGTTGCACGACCATAGTTATTAATGGTATTACTGTACCAGCTGGTGAGCAACTACTTCTGGACTTGAAAACGGGTGCTTCTGTGACATTTGAAGGTACCATTACGTTTAAATACAGCGAATGGTCGGGACCTTTAGTTGTAGTAAAAGGAAGCAAGGTAACAGTGACTGGGGCCTCCGGCTCAGTTCTGGATGGGCAAGGTAAGTCGCTCATTTAGAACAATTTTTATTAGTTTTGCAACAAATGTGTTAGCTGTTTATTAATTTTATCCTTAATATATTACATATTGGCAACGGATATTAATATTATTTCTTATAAGTAAATTTAGAAATATGAATTACTATTGGAATTTTCGAATTCATTTAATTGATTCTTTATTTTGTTTTGTCTATTTGTGAACTGATGCAGTTACAAAAATGTATTAAATCATTTGCAATTTCTGAGGATATTTCTCACTTTGCAAAAGGATATATGAAATAGCAAACATGTAAAATATGACAATATATAATTTTGATGCGTGTTTAAAAATCTTTATAGGTGATGCATAACGAATATATAATAATATTTCAGGTAATCCTAAATGAACAATAAAGGTAAAAAAATGTGACTTATCAAAATATAAATAAAATATAAAATTTCAAATTTGTATGCATAAAGTAAAGATAAATTAGATTATAATAACATTAGCTTATAAAATTCTTCATATGAGGTACAACTTTTGATAACATTAATAGATTTAATTTTTAAGCATTATGTTAATTGTTGAATTTTGTAAACAACCATGAAATATTTAATTTATTTATACGAATGATGCTTTTTTGACTTTTTGGAGTCTCATACTTTTTCCCTGCGTGCTTATTTGAACTTTGTAGGTATTTTAAAAAATAATATAAAATATTATACGGAAAAAAAAACGTTCATAAAAAGTACATATGGCAATTCTCCGAAGAATATAAGTTTCGCTATACCATGTCTTTTTTTAATTAATTACGAGGTATTCTGTCATCTGTATCGTCCGCGTTTGCACTCAATTAGCTGTACCTGGTAATTATTTGAACAATATCAAAATGCAAGTACACTTTTGAAATGGGGATTAGGGATCAAAAAGAACTGAAAATTAACAATAAAAATGGTTTTTGTCAAGAAAACTGTAAGTAAAAATTTGCAAATTCAACTCAAACTACCCTCGTATTTGTTGCCTGTTTTCCTGTTTAAAACATCATTTTACTTTTAAGACTTAAGAGATTTCTTCTTTGAGGTATAATGGGTTAGGATATTCAGGGTTTTTCCCGTAAAGGTACAATAGACTCTGAATGAACGAAGAAGGTTTGAACTTGTTACCAGAGAGTGTTTGCCGTTAAGGTACTAGCTACTGGATCAAATTGTCGTTTATTCGGTTTGCGCGCTCTTCTATACTAAAATTTGTTGACTGTTTTTAATACATGTTTAGATAATAAGCATAATAATTATCTTTCCAGATCAAGTACCAAGTTCAAACCTTAGACTCAGTGCTAGTTTTATTAAAGAATCATTGATCAGTTTTCATAATTTTAAATAATTTAAATAAAGAAGAAACATTATCGTTAATTTTAAAATTTTTAGGAGCGGAATATTGGGATGGTAAAGGAGACAGTGGAACCACAAAACCCAAATTTTTCAGTATTCAAACTACCGGTGGATCAGTTTTCAAGAATATTGAATTATTGAACTGTCCAAAACAGTGTGTCTCTATCAGCAGTGCCTCAGATACAACTTTGAATGGATGGACCATCGATGTTTCTGATGGTGACGATGTAAGTATCCGCATAGCAAACTGACTCACATCGGTTCTTGAAATATTCTTTGACCATATATACGACCAATATGTAAAAAATGTAAAAAATTGGACTCCTTGAAAAACTTTTGAAAATGCCCATTTAAAATTTCTGCACAAATTGGTTTTCTCTACTTGCTTCAGAGATATAACAGCTAATTTATTCAGCATACTTATCGATAGCGAAAAACTAACATTTTAACTTCCCAACGCTTTGAAAATTTTTAATGCACCAAGAACACGTTTATTTAATTAAGACGAAATATTGTTTAGTATTTTTTTTTTCAAAAATTGTTCAATATACCAATCACAACAAAAATTAATATGTTACCCCATACCCCATGGAATGGCAGGCAATATTCTCTGCTAGATATTTCCATTTGAAGGCATTTAAAAACACTATTTACAAAAAAAACTAATGAAAATATTGCTAGTCTTCTCTCAATATACACCATTTATGTGTGCCACTCAAAAACACAGCTGAGGTGTCCGAGCATTATTGCCGTGCACCCGCAGAAAAGCCTAAAGGCACGGTGCGTACTTTTCGCTGGGTCACTCGGTATAAATTGTCAATTGCACTCCTGTAAAGAGGGATATTTATGTAATTTCATTACATTGCATGGGCTAAAATCAGAGAGGTGTACATCCCGAAGATAGGACCTAGGGAATAAACACTTAATTCATGGAAATCAACAAGTAAAAAGTCTGACCTGCTTTCTGTTGAAATGCATGGATACTAGATGTGCACATTAGAACGGGTGTACTTGGTGAGTATCCTCTAAATGCTCACCAATCTACAAGACTAGCACCTTGTCGGGAATTTTGAACACCTGTTAGACGACAAGAGTATCGCAGTGGGTGTGTTCTTAGACATGAGTATTCAATAAAGCATTACCAAACTGCGTATACACAGCATTAGCTGAAAGAGGAGTTAAACCACAGATAAGGAACTGGATCGGAAGTATGTTAACTTGCAGAGTAGCCACATCAACCCTACATGGGGAGGGCTACAGATTCACGGCTGTTAGGGGATGTCCGCAGGGTGGGGTTTTGTCGTACCTTCTGTGGTCTCTTCTGATAGATGGTTTGCTAGCGGTTCTCTCGCTGTGGGATGTGAAAATGCAGGCATACGCGGATGATCTAGTAATATTTATAAGAAGTAACTCGCAAAGAACTATCTGAGAGGATCTTCAAGAGGTGCTAAACGTAGTCTATGACTGGTGTGAAAGAGAACAACTATCTGTGAACCCGCACAAAACAGTTATAGTACCGTTCACAAGGAAGAAAAGGCTGGAAGACCTATGACCACTTTCACTCAAAGGAGAAACTATCCCATTTGCCAACACAGTGAAGTATCTGGGAATTACCCTAGATAAAACACTTAACTGGAATGAGAATCTGGATAAAATTGCCGCAAAAGTGAAACTGTGACTATGGACCTGAAGTTGCTGTTGTGGCAAAACATGGGGCATACATCCCAAACAAATGCACTGGCTATATATTGCGGTCATAAGACCAATGATAACATATGAAGCAGTAGCTTGGTACCCTAAGAACTTACAGAGCTCCGCGAGAATGAAATTATCCACCTTACTAAGACAAGCGTGTCTGGAAATTAGTGCCGTCCCCGGCAGCGCTTAAGTGTCTTCTAAATATGCCACCTCTCCAAATAGTGGAGAGGAAGGCCAAATGAGCTACGTATAGATTGACACAGGCTGTGATCAACAATCCGCAGGCGATCATCATGATGGCCAACAGGCTGAAAAAATGAGCGGGAGGGACAGTGTTTTGGGTCTACCATCAGATGTTATATCTACCAAAACTAGCTATTACCGTGCCATGACGTCCTCCTACCAAAGAGGAACGAATGGGCAAAAAACTCGTATCGTCTCAGGAAAACAGCGAATAGACCAATGATGGTACAAGATCCGCTGCATGGAATAAAAATGGTAAGGTTGAGCTTAAATATTCCCTAGGTAAACATGCAACCTTTTTTCAGGCCATTGATATGACTGCACAGTGGCTCATCGATAGAAACTGGAAAGGCAATTCAATCAAAATATTCTCGCACAGTCAAGGGGCATTGAAAGCCAGGAACTACTCACCAAACTAGGTAGAAAAAATATACTTACACTGATCTGGATACCTGGACATACAGAAGAGCTGATGCTCTTGAGGATCAGAACCAGTACTAGGAACAGCGTATAACACAGCTAAAAAAGCCCAGGTGGACTTAACAGCAATTTGTTGACAAATGGAGGGAGTCACCGGCTCTAACTCATTCAAAGATGGCAGTGAATTTGCGATCAGGAGTGAGAACTAGACAACTTCTTCAACTTGGCCGACAGCAGGTACAGGCTATAGTTAGCATGTACACTGACCATTATTTGCTAAGAAGCCAGATGAACAAGATAGGGCTTATCGAAGAAACGGAATGCCGCCTGTGCTTGGAGGACGAAGAAACAATGAAGAATGTTTTATGCCACTGTCCAGCAATGGAAAGAACCAGACAAACAGTGTTTGGAAATTCTCAAATTACACTTGTAGATTCGAAAACTATCCACCCCAGAAAGTATGAATACGAATACATTGCATGGAACAAATTATTGATGTTCCACTCTATTTTTCACTAGAGATTGCCAATGATCCATAATATTATTAGATATTTTCTCCTTCTATATTAAACCTTCAACCTTCCTCATTCAAGTGTCGATTTTTTAAACACTAAGTTCTTCATCGATGATTGTTTAATAAGCTTGTTTAGCGCTTACCAAAATTACTGTTTATAGTAACTTTTCTAATCATATTCTACTTTCGTCATGGCTCCACCGAATAAATAATTACATAATTATATAGCTTAGTAGTTTCAGTCACTAATATATAGAGTTGAGGCACTAAGGTGTTATTTACTTTTTAGAATGGTGGTAAAAATACTGATGGATTTGATGTATCAGGTTCAAGTGGTATTACTGTTGAAAATTCTGTTGTTAAGAACCAAGATGACTGCGTAGCGGTTAATCAAGGATCAGGATATATATTCAAAAACCTTACATGCAGCGGTGGTCATGGTTTAAGTTTATCTGTGGGGATGAGCAGTTCAGATGGTTCTGCCAATACTGTTAAAAATGTCACTTTCAGTAGCTGTACGGTAAAGAATTCCAGAAACGGAATTCACATTAAAACGCATTGTGATGCCGGTACTGGTGCTATTACTGATGTAACATATTCAGGCATAACGCTTTCAGGTAACTAGTTCTTAGATTTTTTTTTAAAATAGAGTTTTAAGTTACCGATCTTATTTTATCTTATAGTTTTGTTTGATGAGTTTCGAAAAATGAAAAGTGCGAAAAACATTAGACAGTAATTTTCCTAAAAATCAGTGTTTTGATATACTTTTGACACAAAACTTTCAAAATTCCGCATTTCTGTTCACTGCATATTTTTTTTTGTAAAAAATATGAAGTTTATTGAGGCTTGGAATAAATAGGAAAATATTTTTAAAAATCTATTTTTTTTTTGTACATTTATTTAAAAAAGTACTGTTGTAAATTTACAACATTGCGCAAAAAAATTAAATCTTCTATTGTAAATTTACAACAATATGCTAACATTATGAGAATATCTTCATAATAAACATATATAAACTAATTATTGTGAAAGTATTTGAAGAGCAATTTTTATTCTTGGTAAATCAAGGTGAGGCTCCAGATTTTTCACACGGTACTAAAAATAATCTTTACACTCGAAATCTATATGCATTTGTTTCTCTGCCCAAACAGGCCATTGATTACTATAGTGGGAACCTCTTCCACGGGAGCAACTACTGCTGTCTCTCTTTTATTCATAACTTGAAGCCTTTGCTCTACTTCTTTCATTAACGGTCTTCCACGCTTCGCTGCAATGTTTGTTTGTCCAATTGAACATAAATTGGCGGCTAAAATAGATTTAAATTTGGCTTTCTGGGTTAAACATTCGTCAACATTGCCTTTGTACTGGTGCACTCTTTTATATAAAATCCGGTTATTTGCCACTGTTAAATCCAATAGATGATGGAAGACTCTGAATACCATTTCTTAGTCGAAGTAGAATTTTCATCCTACCGAAATTACTATCGAGGCGATCCACCCCGCCCATATGGCGATTATGTTTCTTAACTACAAAGGGGCAGTCTATGTTTACAGTCTTTTTTGTTTTCTGTCGTAACGCTTCACAGTTTCAATAAGATTTTCTCCCGCGAAAGTCGATAAAAGAGTTACAATTTTATTGTGCTTCCACACGAGTCCAGAAATAACTGCTCCATCACAGGAGACTACCAAATTGCTTCAAGTGATGATGCCCTTTGATGAAGCATACTTTTTCATTTACTGATAAAAATTGTTCAGTTGGTATATCCTTGCAAGAATTTATTGTTTTTGAAATAATCAATAAAAAGTGTTAGTTTATGTAGCCGATCATAATCAAGATATTCATGCGGTAAATATTTTCCATTATTGTTAAAATGTCTGATTTTTTCAAATCCCAAGTTTTCGGACCAATAAGCACAGCAGTTTGGTAAGTGGACAAGAAGCATGTAAAAATTTACTCCAAAAAATATTTTAGTTTACTAGGGTTCTTTTGAATAGCACAAAATATCACCAGTAAACAAATATTTAAAAAAAATTATAGAGACTTTTAAGGTCCAAGTTATTTTGCCTTGAAATTGAAGATATTGCTGGTTGAGAACAAAGTGAATCTTCTTCCAAGTAATATTTAAAAAAGTACATAAAATAAATTTTCTATGAAAGAAACACATGTATCTATTAGACATACCTTTAAGTAATTTTTTGAGGTTTTACTCTAAGTTGTCGACTCAATTTAATCATTTTCTTGACTCTCTCCAGATTTTCTTCAGTACCATCGTCAGTTAAAAATATATTATTTGAAACTAAGTCATCTGCACAAAAATCGGGGTCAGCAATATTGTCGTCATCATCAAAATTAAAATTATCTTCGCTATCTGACAAATTTTTAACAATATCTTCCAACTCCTTATCCGTACCCTATTAAAGAAGTGCAATGAATACTATATCCGAATATATATCTAGCTTTTCTATCTTTTGGAAAATGGACTTAAGAGCATTAAGAAGATATGAGAAGACATTTCAGTAAGAAAGAAATAATACTCTTCAGCAAAAAAATACAAACACATTTTTTGTTATTAATTTTGTTAACAAAATATCTTTAAATGAATAGCGGAACCAGTGTATATTTGCGAATATATTTATGCTTAAAGTTTTAAATGTGTGCGATAATATTTGTAATTCAAACCGCTTCAATATGCATAACAAAGAAATTTTCGATAATACTTTAAGAGCAAAATTAAGGTACCAGTGATGCAGTATTTTTATGTTAATTTTCTAGCTAGATAATAATTCGTCGGTCCAATGCCAAAACCATGAATGTGAAAAATCATGATATCGAGATATTTAAGTTTTAAAGTTTTCATAGTCTGTGAAAAATCAGACTTTTGTCGGACTAACTTCATTTTTTAGTACACATAGGATCTACTTTGACAGTTTATGACCTGCTTATTATTTTTTTACTTATTAGCCCCCCTCCTTCCAAAATGTCACATTCATTGATTTGGCATTGCATACTTTCCTTTCAAATCACTTACAGTACAATAAGAAAACTTAAAGACAATATTGGTTTTTAATATTTTTTTATTATAAAATGTATTAAATATTTAGTTCTATTGGGAAAACTCGAATAAACTCAGGAGTTATTATTCTAAAAAAAAACAAGAGCTATCTTCTAAATCATTGACAAAATAAACTATAGAAACAAAAAACGTTTTCGTAAAAAATATCGAAAATTCAACTAAATAGTAACTAAATTTATCTGTTTGAGTGTCAAGTAAAATGGTTTAATTTTCATCTGTGTCAGTATTTTCGCTTTCGTCTGGTTCTGGCAATCTATCCCTTATATTATTATTATAATTTAGCGACTTGTAAAATCTGTGATGAATTTTTGGGATTGTCAAATCGGAACACATTTTTTGTAAATCCAGATATTTTGGCTTCGCAATGGGTAACTCACACTCGTATGATTTTTTTAGCTCCAGTGTTTTCGGCCGACCGCGAATTTTCTTCTTACAGTTTATCTCTTGAAATTCTTGATTAAAATCTATTTTGTAAAGCACTTTTGTCGTGTCCGATTTGAGATAACGTATCCAGCAAACTTTACGCCATGGTATTTTGGTCATGTCAAAGTTGTTCGCTGCAAATTCTTTAAAATCATAAATATCATCAAAACTTCTGCTTCTTACTTCAAATGGGCGTGGTTTTATACGAGCATCTCGTATTACTTGCGCCCAACCTTCAGGAATGTATACAGGAACATGCTTAGCTTTCTGCTCAATTTTAGAATGAATGGAATCACATTCCATTTCGGTATGTCCTGTTTCGAAAAACTTATGGTCTATGATTTCCAAGCTACGATGAACAGAAATGAGGTGCATACACATAGCAGCAAAATTTGATTTTTTTTGCTGGCCACCACATCCATCCGACATCATTCTAACTTCTTTTACTTCTGTATTAGATAATACGTAGTCATAAATACAAGAAGCGATTTCATTTGAACCTCTCTTTCCCTGGGTTTCATCCCATACGTAGCAAATGCCATCTTGATTTCCAATATTATAAACAGTCAAGTTATAAACTGCTAACTTACGCAAGTAGAATATCTGTCCCGCAGATCCTTTTGGAGTTGTAAGGACAGCCTCAAGGTCAAAGTTAAATGCTAATAAAGTAGAATTCTCTTTGGCTTCCAACTTATCATCATTGCGAGACCTGCGAGCCAATTCCTTTCTTCTCAAGTGTTGTTGAAAAGCTTCCTCTTTTGCCTCTTTTTCTTCTCCAGTCATATTTTTCTGTGCCAAGCATATCTTGCACTGGTCCTTCTTTGGCTTGAAGAACCCCACGTTGTATTCTTTAAAAACTTGTCTGTATTTTTCAATTGAAACAGGCGTAATTTTTTTTTCTTTGCATAGTGATTTGTACATATTGTGCATTATGGACAAGTTAAGGGTAGCGTCCAAATATTTTTTTTTGCTGGATGACCTACAGTAGTGAGATTCCACTGCAGGAAATGATAAAATATGATCACGTATTATTTCCAAAGAATCGTCAGTCAATTTATTAGCAGGGGTGTGTTTACCACGGCGGTCTTTTTCCACTGTTCCACTAGAAGATCGTTTTTGTAAGGTTATTCTTATAAATGAATCCGTTATATTAAGTGTGGACATAAAGAATTCACGGCACACCTTAGTTTTTTGTCCATCAACGGTAAGAAAATAATTACAGGTGTTGAACCTTCTTGAATTTTGTAGGTTTCTGGTAGTTCTTTTTTTTGGTATCTTTTCAACATGATGAATAATAAAATTTCGTTGATCATCTAATGACGAAAGATGTCGAAATTCTCCATAAATTTTTGACCTATTCCCTTCTGAGACAGATTCCATGCATTTATGTTTCGGTTTTCCAGCGCACGGGGATGGTAGTAACGGCCTTGCTGGTTTTTCTATATTTTTAACACTTAGGTATGCCTCTCCTCTAAGTCTTTTTTGTTTCCGGATATTTTTTTTCCAAGTTCCAATATTTTTCTTTTTCCTATTTATTGGAAGTTTGCCTGAAATAAAAAACAATGAGTGTTTTGTAATCTTTAATATTTATTTAACCTACTTGATTCTTGATTTGAGTCTTTAGAAGAACTGGAAGTGCTTGAGCAAGTGGAGCAACTAGAAGAGCTACTTGAACTGTCAGATTCATTTTCAGGGTCATAATTATCTGACGACGATGCTCCGTGCTGACAATCACTATCAGATGCAGTTTTTAAAACATTTTGTCCTTGAAAAAGAGATAGTGTTTCTTTTTTATCTGCTGGATCTTCATCTAAAAAAAATAACATGGTCAAAAAATACCCAAAGACATTTGAAAAAAAACTACCTGCTACATTGGAAGATGGAAGAGAATGATCTTCACAGATATCATTTTCATCCCCATGAAACTTTGATTTGTTAGTTGACACATTTTGGTTTTCGGCGAGACATAGTGTTTCTTTTTGAACATCGGCGCCAGAAATTGTATCTAAAACAATAACTCGGTTTCAAAAATAATTCACATAACCAAAAAAAAATATCTACCTGTAATATTAGTAGGTGTTGGAAGGAAAATTTCACAAATGTCTCCTCTATCTGTGGCCACCTGAGAAAAATAAATTTAAAATGCATTTTTTTTTTAATGTTAATTGAACTGTTTTATTACCTTAGTCTCATTTTGGTCCTCTTCTTTTTTTTCATGTTCAGATGTTACGCAATCCATTATTTTCTGTGTTCTAGATGTTACGTTTTTCATTTTGTTATACATATTCTACTTATATTCTACACGCTCCTTATTATTCACAAAACTAAATGCGAATGTTGTATTAAATTAATACACGAATGTTACAAGCTATACCATTCACTCGCAATGCCAAAACAACGAATGTACCACATTCAGGAACCCTAGCACTTTTATTGCAAAGCCAAAACCACGAAAGTGTCACATTCACGATATACGCGTTGCGAGAGTCGGAAGCAAACTGACTTACGTCAAAGGCAGTGCACCTATCCCCGCCTAA
>MU183359.1:188055-207086 GCA_016904865.1 Pissodes strobi | reverse complement strand
ACAGTGTGTCTACTTAAGTTGGCAACATATGGGAAACTTTTTTATTATTAATTTTACGAGAAAAAGTTATTCTTTATGAAAAGTTCTGCATGATCTAAAAACTAAAACACAATCATCAGATATTAATTTTTTTCAGTCGTGTACGCGGTATGTCAACAAAAAATATGAATTTTGCTCAAGAGTAAAGTACCTTTATTTTTGACAATATCGAAAATTTTTATTAACAAAAGTTGATTAGAATTGAAAACTACGTTCAAATATGCAATTGCATCCTGCTACTTAAAAAAAAATGTTTACAAATTTTTTTCAATTTACCTACCGATACCGAACATTTATCTTTTTTATTTACTACAAACATGATAAGATTTCCGTTCCGTTCAGAAACTAATTACCTGTATTGACAGGGAATGTGGATATGTTGAGGCATTAGTGAATTGAAGGAGCTAATAATGTTGGTTGTTGGTTAAAATTATTACAACAAAATGAATTATTATGGTATTATTCGTTTAAATGCATCACTAAAATGTTACAAGGCAGACATTAAGTATTCGAAAGCTTATCGAGTGTTCAATAAAACTAAGAGAGTTTATTATTAATTATTGTGTTTTGTGAGAATTTGCTTATTAGTTTCTGAACGGAACGGAAATGTTATCATATTTGTAATATATAAAAAAGATAAATGTTCGGTACCGGGAGGTAAATTGAGAAAAAATTATAAAGAATTTTTTTTTAAGTAACAGGATGCAATTGCATATTTAAACGTAGTTTTTACTTCTGATCAACTTTTTTTAATAACAGTTTTCGATATTGTCAAAAATAAAGGTACTTTACTCTTGAGCAAAATTCATATTTTTTGACATACCCCGTACACGACTGAAAAAATTTAATATTTGATGATTGTATTTTAGATTTTCGATCATGCAGAACTTTTCATAAAGAATAACTTTTTCTTGTAAAATTAATAATAAAAAAGTTTCCCATATGTTGCCAACTTAAGTAGACACACTGTATATATATATATATAGCTCCAACAAAAAAATAAACTGTTGCCGAGCATGCTTTTGAAAACATTCATAGAATACCAATTAAAAATGAATAATATACTTTAAGAATATCTGATAGGAAGTTATCAGACGCATACGAAAGTATGGAAGTTATTAAATGTAAGCGTGACTAGTAGGATCCTAGGATTTTTGGTATCGCTTGATTAATACAGTTAGTATAAAGTAGAGTTAAGTAGTTAGTTTTAATCATCTCCTGATGATGTTAACATGGTTAGCGAAACGCGTGTCAGGTCCAAAAATTCTGTTTTAGTATTTTAGATAAAACTGTGTTGTAGTTATGCATAAAATAAATAGCAAAATCCATTATTAAGTAAACTCCATTCAATTTAACTTTTTTGGTGTGCGCTTTATAGCAATTATCTTATAATATGTCTCTTCGTGAAGTTCAGGAAAAAAATGCCTTTCGCAATTTCAACGAGAGCCCATTTCCAAAAGGGTATTTATCAGTATAGCGGTTCCATGTTTTAATGATATCGCTTTGGCGTCGACCTATCTTCTCAGCAAATTTCTCCATAGGATTATTTTCTTTAAAAATAAAATAAATTATAAAGAATGTTGTTGCCCTACTTTGTATGCTTAATGCTACCTGCTAAATATAGTCCAGGCCTTATTAAAGAAATGTTAGATATAAATTTAAATAAAGAAAGTCGAGAGCAACAAAACCATAAATCATCAGCTTCGGTCTATAACCCATTCGTAGCTGCGAAGTTTTCAATAAAGTGTGGAAAGAAAACCGACAAGAAGAACTATTTAAAAATTTACATATTTGCTCTTAATATATGCCCATGAGACTTGAAGCATTGTGCCTGAGAAAGCACCATAATATGAGATGTATTCGTCGTCGATTCGAACGTACGCAGAACTACTTATATGTCCTTATTTATTTAAATATGTATTGTTCTTGAGGACACTATTTCTGACAAATATTTTATTTGTTTGTACACCTCACATTAATATGTTAATTTACATTAGTAATATTTCGGCATGAGCGGACTGTTCTGAATCGCAGGATCGGGGTAACTTTTAATCCAATTCTAAGTAATTTAACTGGTATATTCAGATATAAGATCACATTTTCGTTTACGACAGCAGAGATTAGATACAATGTCTAAATCGAAATAACTTCTATTTTTCATAAATTGTGTAATTGCCATAAACTTGGGAATGGAAAAAATTCATGTATATTTGTGCATGAAAAAAAATCTTTATTATTACGTTCGATTAGGTTATATATAATGTTGGTCATTGGAAGACCTATTAATCAATTGATTATTCATAAGAAATGATAGAATCAGAAAGATGATGAAAGTGCAAATGTATCACGATCTTCCAATTCCTTCAAATTTAAGATTATCAGTATTGATCATGTTATTAAGGTCATGTTAAGTTTTCAGAAGATTTTACCTGATGAGTATGCCACTAGTGAACTGCATGATGGCAAGGAATTCCACACCATCACATCAAATGCGATTGAACGTATGACAATGGAAGTTCAACAGGAGTACTATGAAATCAAAAACTTGCTGAAGAGATACTCCAAGTGGACATTGCAAACCAGCCCAGTGAAACAAAAAGTATCACAAAAAGTTATATACCCGAATGTTCAAGTAATATTTACAAGTATATTGAAACCAAGTGTTAATGGTATTCAAAAGGAGTTGTCGAATCCTAAATTGAATTTCTCGATGGTGCTTAGATTTACGTACCTTGAAAAATCGCATACTATATGAAAGACACAAATTGATCTGCGGGTTAATCAAAGAAAATTACAACATTCCATTCTTAATAGTGCATTGTGGATGTGACAACATAGCTTTCATTGCAGATTAATTATTACAACATGCTTTATGGGTGTTCTCCCTCATAACAAAATGAAAAGAAAAATTCACTTAATGTATCAAAAAATAATAATCGTGGCTGATTGTCTGCTAGGTATAGGGCTTCAAGCGGACACTTCAATCAACATGGGATCACTAAAGGCGTATGAAGCAACAATTTTGGGATAGATGGAAAGCTATGTGGAAATAATATCTCCAGCAAAAGAAAATATATAAGCAGAATTTCCCCAGAAAATATTACTCAACACCGATGTATCTAAATTGAATAGAAGGTAAGCTAGGATCGATGAGCCAGTGCAGAGAAAATAAAGGTTTTAACAAAATTGTTTGTTTGTTGTCCTCGATTTCATCTGGAATTTGTTACATTAGACAGAAATCTCTTTCCAACCAACACAAATTATGTATGTGCTTCATCGCAAACTATCCGATGCATAAATAAATTCTTAGATGATCATGGAGTAAAGCTGTAGCCCTCGCTGTAGCCTCATAAACCTAATATCACTGCTTGCCTTATAAATCCATATCTAAACCCAATAAGTTCATGGTTTGTATAACATATCAAGCTAAAATCGTCGTGTTTTAAGCTTGCATAATATTCATTTGGTATACCAATATGGATGATTTACATGCAATAAAGAATATTCTCAAAATATTCATATATGTATATTGGACAATTTCATGTTTTCATCCATATAGAGTTATGAGTACTATTAGATCCACTCCTGTCGAACGAGCTTTTTAATTTTTTGCAGCAATTTAAACTAAATTACTAACTGTAGATTTGGGATTTCGATTTTGTATTAAAATTTTGCCAACTAGTGATGTGGAAATTAAAAATAAAAAATCAGTGGATACATATACAAACCTATGAATTATCTGTTATAAAATCTAATTCAATTTCACCAATAATTTTTACTTTTGAAAATGTTTACATTTAACTGTTACAAGAATTTTCGTCAATAATAGCAGCACCAGATTATACGTTACCATCTTATATTAACTAAAGGTAATTTACCTTACTGCACACCACGCAAAATACATCCAGAAAAATTTTATTTGCAAAATATGAATTTGACTACATGATACAAAATATTTGTAAACCTTTTTCGTCAAGCGTTTTTTCAGCATTATATTTAGTGCCAAAAAATAATTGTAATAACTGGAGACCTTCTGGAGACTATCGACAATTAAATACGACAGCAATTCCTGATAGATATCCATTGCCACATATTCAATCTTTTAACCAACATTTATAAAAATACACAACATTTTCTGAATGGACTTGCTTAGAGCATATCATCATAGACTTGTTACCATAAAACCGCTATAACCATGCCTTGTGAACTTTATGAATTCAATAGAAGGACAGTTGGGCTCAGGAACGCTGGACAAACGCTTCAGCTATTTATTACCCAAGCTACACAAGGTTCAAATTTTATTTTTGTATACTTAGGTGATATTTTAATTGGTAGTAGAATCGAAACAAAACATTAAGGTCTTGGTTTCAAAAGAACAGAAAACAAATTGTCTTAATATTACAGCTACAAAATGCATCTTTGGTGTCGAAATACATCTTTTAGGACATAAACATTCGAATGGAATTTTACTTTCCAAAGAAAGGATCAAAGTATTATCTGCCCATAATTCTGCTAAAAAACGTCAACGTATGACAAATTATTATTATTAGATTGATTGGAAATATCCAAATTTCTGCAACCACTCTATATTTTATTTACAGATTCACAAGATGAAGAGAATACATATATATTTGAAGAACTCAAAATGCAAAACTCTTTTCAAAATATCAAAACGAACTTATCGTCATCTTGTTTACTTTTTCATCCAATCGAAATTACTCACTATAACGTAACACGTTTCAGAGGCCTCTACTCTGAAACGGCAGTAGGAGCTGTTTGAAAACAATTTAATTAATGTTAATACTTATGTGGCCGTATTAACTTCCGTTAGCTCTATTCTCAAAAAAAAACTCTCAGATTCAGTATCTAGGTATTCAACTTTCGATCGTTGGTGACTGCGTTGTTGTCTAAATCACGAAATAATCCAAGACAAAATAAAAATTTAAGTTTTATAGCAGAATTTATATATGACATAAGACATATTAAAGGCAAATCAAACGTTGTGGGGGATACCTTATTACATTTTTCAGATATTTCAAGTATTGATCCTAATACTATCAGCTCTCAATAAGATTTAGAAGAAAAAATAAAGAAATTTAGTAAATATTAACAATTAAATGGCAAAATTGATAATTAAGAAAGTAGGAGTTTTTTTTTCAAAATATTCTTTATAGTGCCTATGGAATTTTGTAGATTGATGTTTGATTGGGTTTATAAAATGTCACATGCTAGTATTCGTAGTACTCGTAAATAGTATGCTCTAAATATTTTAGGCCAAATATTAATAAAGACATTTCTTTTTGCGCTAAAACGTGGAATGGAATTTTGTAGATTGATGTTTGATTGTGTTTATAAAATGTCACATGCTAGTATTCGTAGTACTCGTAAAATACTATGTTCTAAATAATTTGGGCCAAATATTAATAAAGACATTTAGTCCGATAGGCGACCGTCATAATAGTGTGGTGTCTTAACTGTCAATATTTTGTATGATAAAAATATTGTTTAGCTGGGCCGAATAAGAAACCGTTGGTTGGCCGAGGCTGGCATTGACCAGTAATTAATTATACAGGGTCTTTCAAAAGGTCGCCTTATACGAGAATCTTTTTTATTATTGATTTCACAGAAAATTCTATTCTTGACAAAAGTTGATTCTTAGAAAAAAAACTAATTTTGACGATGCTAAATTAAGGATAAGTTATAGAGGGTACTTAAAAAATACAAAAATTAAAGGTTAAAAAAACAAAAATTTTGGAATATCGGAAAACTTTGTACAGAAAAAATAAAGCTTTTTAAGATAAAAATAAAAGTTAAACACTATTTTTTCCAAAAGTGCATCGTTGCTGAAAAAATAAAAACAAAATTAAAAAAAAAGGTTTTTTTTCAATAATTGTCATGCATTTTCTCAGCAACAGTGCACTTTTGGAAAAAATGGTATTTGACTTTTATTTTTATCTTAATAAGAACTTTATTCTTCCTGTAGAAGATTTTCCGATATTCCAAAATCTTTGTTTTTTAAATTCTTGTAATTTTGTATTTTTTTAAGTACCCTGTATAACTTATCTTTAATTTAGCATTGTCAAAGTTAGTTTTTTTTCAAGCACTAACTTTTTTCAAGAATAAAGTTTTCTGAGAAATCAATAATAAAAAAGTTTCCCGTATGATGCGAACTTTTTGAAAGACACTATATAGGTTAAACGTTTCTGGAGAACCACTTAACGGATCGTTCCGAAAATTTGGTCGTTTACGTAAACGAATATGCTCTACCTTGCTAAAATATTTTCGACAGTGCAGTGTTGCCGCTTCTACTAAAAAGTAGTAGCAACTGTCAAATTTTAAATGGAACACCCTACATATTATTGCATATTTGGATTTTGCGGAGAAATCTGGACATATTTCATAAATAATATCCTATACCTATCTGTTACTGTTTATGAAATATTGACAGTTGAAAATCGACCATTTACCCAGTTTGACAGCCTGTAAAATTTAAACGGCTGAAGATATGATGCTGAAATATTAGATAAAAAAGAAATTGCAAATAAGTTCAATCAACATCATTGCTCCCTAGGTGAAAAATTTGCTAATAAAATCACAAAACCGGAAACTTTGTTGACAATGAACCTGAACTTACAAACAGCATGTATTTGGGTCATACATCCGAACAAGAAATAAGAAAGATCATTAAAAATTTAAGACCAAAAAAATCTCCAGGTTTTGATGGCATTCGTACCGAGATACTGAAAACAATAGCTGGAGCACTGGCAGCTCATTTGAGTTTTTTAATAAATAAATATATAAAAAGAAATATTTTCCAATGGCATTTCAAATTGGGGTAATTTCTCCATTATTTAAAAGTGGAAGTAAGTCAGAAATAATATATTACAGGCCAGTCGCTCTAATATCAAATATAGGAAAAATCTTTGAACAAGTTATAAAACATAGAATATTAAAATTTAAAAAAATATATAAATTAGTTTCCGAATCTTAATTTGGTTTCATGGAGGGCAGGTCGACGGAGGACGCAATTGCTGGGCTAACATCACAGCTGTATAAAAATATTGATGAAAGAGTCCTACATTGTGTGTCTTCGTCGACTTGGCCAAAGCATTTTATACAGTTTCACATCAGTTATTATTGGAAAAAATAAAGAGATACGGCCTGCGAGGAAAAATATTTGACATCATAAAAAAACTATCTGAGTGATAGATTTCAGTATACAAGAATCGATGGTGTACTTAGTGACGCTGGTTGTGTTAACCATGGCGTTCCTCAGGGGAGGGTGTTGGGTCCGGTTCTTTTCATCCTATACATCAACGAATTGTTGAGGATGGACACGACTGGACGCATACTGTCCTTCGCGGATGATGCTGTTGTGGTATTTAAAAACAAAACTTGGGACGGTGTTATATCTGAGTCTGAGAGTGAGTTTGGTAAAATAAAAAAATGGTTTGATTATAATCTGTTAACTGTAAATTTCGAAAAACCAAATGCATGCTGTTCTCTTGTAATGAACAGACCACAAAAAATATACAAGGTATAATGGTGAACACTTGTTTAATACCCGCTACGAGGTCCATTAAATATTTAGGTGTAGTAATAGATAGTAATCTTCGTTGGAATTTACATGTAAAATATATTGTTCAGAAGGTGAGGAGCATATTGCCAAGGTTTGGATATCTGTACAAATTCTTGTCTGTGGGTAAGTTAAAAATGTTGTATTTTGCGTTGGTTCAGAGTCACTTTATTTATGGTATTATCGCTTGGGGCGGCGTGCTAGATACACACATTAAAAGTTTAGAGATTATGCAAAAGTGGTTTCTGAAGATAATCTTTGGCAGGAACAGGCTCTTTCAAGCTGATTCCTTATACCTCTTAAGTGGTGTGATGGATATAAGACAGCTTTGCTGTTACAGAATATGTTTGAGATCTTTTAAAAAACCACATGAATGTCTAACCTCAACTGCAGCAAATTATATCTTAAGATCAGTAAATAGAGTTACAACTCCAAAGTGTCAGAAAGCATATGGAATGAGAAGCTTTCTAACCTGACCCCGAGACTGTTTAACATTGTCCCACTGAGCATAAGATATTGTGAGAGATTTGTTAGATTTAAGAATGAAATATCAGAGTGGCTTTTAAAAGTGATTTCTCGTGAAGATGTTGACAATTTTGTGAACCAAAAGCAAAATAGATATTAGTGAACGCAAGAGTGGAAGGATAAACTGCCACACAAATAGGTACACTTTGTGCATATTTCGGCAGCTGTCAAGAACGTTTAGGTATATATATTTTTTATTTTTTGTATATTTTATTTGTATCTTGAATTTTGCTAAAATAAACGTCTAAATCATAATAATAATAATTATTATTATTATTATTACTATTATTATTATTATTATTATTAGTATTATTATTATTATTATTATTACTATTATAATTAATATTATTATTATTATTATTATTATTATTATTATTGTTATAGTTTAATATACATAAAAATTGTATGCATTGGCGTGATGATATTCCTATAATTTTATTGGGTACAACAGTTAGAGATGATTTAAAATGTTCGCCAGCTGAGTTGGTTATGGATCAAACATTACGCGTTCCTGAGTCGCTTCCCAGCTGGACAAATTTTTGGGCTTTAAGAGATGTGCTTGAAACACGAGCGCTTCGAGCACAACTGTGGTGCTGGAAATACACGCGACCATTATTCGAGGCGTTTTTGTTATTGTTTCTGTGCCCTTTATCTATACCCCTATTTAATCTGTTTTGGCTTCCTTTGGGATTTCTGTTTCCTTTGTGCACTGGTTTGAATCGTTTCAATTAAATGAAATTGTTGAGAGCTTGTTAAAAGCTTAAAAATTAATCCAGCTATTCCAAATTAGAGGAGGTGTATTAAGAAACAAGTTGGTAGGTTATTAGTAAGATAGAAGGGATTAAACGGCTTAAATATTAGTTTATATGTTATTCTATTGCAACTTTGTTATCTATTTAATCTTTATAATGATAACAAAACAACCAAACCAAACAAAACTACATAACCTATAAAACGCGCGCCGGAGCTCCGTTGCGTGCTCAAAACTCTTAGCTGGAAAGCGCATCTGGTAAAATTTTCACTTGTTCCTCTGATATTACAGATCTTATCGATTTTGTATCAAAGTTAATATTCTATATGAATATTATTATACCAAGTCGTACGCAAATTAACATTTTCGTACACAAAGACTTAAGAGCTTGTAAATACGTTTTCATGCGAATCACAAAAAACTCGCAGCTTTCAACGACCATATGAAGAACCTTTTAAAATGATATTTTCATTTTAAAAGAGGGAAATGGGGTAAATGTTTCAATAGATTGAATTAAGCCAGCTTACGTTGAAGATCCACCTGTATCTGCAACTCATGTATCTATTTTTATGTCAAATTCATCTAATATTGTTAGGTGTCCAGTTATATTTTATTTTACTTTTTTTATGAAGAGGGGCTATTGTGGTAAACCTGTATGTACATATTTTAATTTAACGTTGAAATTCCTTACTTTATATACAGGGTGTTTCAAAACTAAGGTACAATTTTTAAGGGGGGCTCCTTGGGTTTATTTTAAGAAAAAAACTTTATATCCTAAACGTCTTCAATTTTGAGATACAGGGTGGTAAAGTTTGTAGAAATTTTCTTTTTTATAATAGCGGTGATACCATTCTAGATATTTTAATGAAATTTGGTACACAGCTACTATGCACTAAGAGGCTTTTTCTGATGTACAACAAATGTTTTTATTTCTTTCAGTGGCGTTCGTGCGGGATTTGATCTAAATAATTGCAAAGAAAAATATGTTACGCCACTGTTTTTCCTCGTAGAAATAGTATATTATTTTATATGGAGGAAAAGTGAAACTTTTCATGGCGCGCTCGTGTTTAACAGCCGAACGGAGTGAGGCAGGTAATAGAGAGCAAGCCATGAAAAGTAACTTTTCCTCCAAATAAAATATGCTGTTTTTTCTTCAAATGTCGACAAATTAATGCAAAAACATCTCTTTTTAATAGTAATAATATTAAAGATAAGTGGGTTCGGAAGGCCGCTTAGACCGGTGTCGGTGAATAGGCACAGGTTGTTGCTATAGTAATGTAACATAAAGCTGTCAGTGGACACTGTCAACAATAATTACTTTTTTTAAGATTGCGTCTCCGATTGCGTTTTAATTCCGTATTGATAAGCAGTTATTGAGTAAGTTCGATTAAATAATAACCAATTTGTTCCTAAATTAGTGATTTTTAGAAATGCAGTCACAAATTGAGTGATAAATACAAATTGTATTTTAATAAATCTTGAGTTGTTGACGCATATACGCACATTTATAAAGGCGTCTTGCTTCAGGTGCATTACCATTAGCTAAGCCGTACAAAAAATGCATGTTAGCCATTTCAGTATTTGTGTATGGAGCCATTTTATAAACTATTATTCACTTATTAAACTTTTTCTTAACTTTAACTTTTCAGAACTCGCTTACTGACCGACAAAAATAAAGGATAATAATTCCTCATTTATTTTGTCAAAATGTCATCATGTACCAATAGCAAAGCCAACTTTATTTAAAAATGATGCAAGGAGTTGCTCATTCCATTCCAGATATGCTGAGCATTATCCGCAAAATCGTTTGCCATGTTCCAAAACATTCACGCAATTTCATATTCGGTTGCAAGAGACTGGTGCTTTTGACAGATCAGAAAATATCATGGGAAGACCTAGAACTGCTGGAACAGTACAGTTTAAAGCAGCGCTTGCTATTGTTGAAGAATCCCCTACAACTAATACGAGGAAGATTGCGGACCAACTAAATAATGGTTCCTTTTCGACTATTTTCAGACTACTAAAAGAAAACTTACTGTATCCTTATCATATTCAACGCGTTCAGGCCTATTACCAGACGATTACCTACTGCAATTGTGGTATTGTCAGTGTCAGTGGCTTTCACTCATGCTTGATGCTAATCCTAATTTTACTGCTAATGTTTTATATACTGATGAGGCGATTTTTTTCGAAGAATCCATTATAAATTTTGGCAATAATCGTATGTGGTCCTATGAAAATATCCATTGCATAATTGAAAGTCGGTTCTAATATCAATTATCAGTGATTGTGTGGGTGACCATTATTTAATAGGCCCACATTTTTATCCACAAAGGTTAACTGGCGAACTATACCACCAGTTTTTAGAGATAGAAGTACCCGCTTTATTAGAACACGTGCCTATTAGAATTAGACAGAACATGTGGTACCTGCATAAAGGCGCACCCGCCAATTTTGCTTTAAACGTACGCCAGTTGTTAAATAGAGTATATCCTAATATGAAGTTTTTTTTCTTAAAATAAACCCAAGAATGCGAATACAAATTTTTGCAATTAAAATATTTCAAACACTTTCATACTGATATATCAGCAAGCAAATATGTAAGAACCTATTATAAATGATACTTTTCGACAAAATCCGAAACTTCTAACTACATTTCTAAAAATTTATCATATTTTGGTCCTTCACAGAACGTAATTTTGGTAAATATTTCATGAAAACGCATTAGAGGAAACAGTTAACCACTTAATACGTTAATATACATAGTGACTCATACATTTTTGTCGTATCAATTGAGGCTCAAGTTCTAGTATTTTGATACTTTGGATCCACTAAAACATATTAATTAATTGGAACCATATATTGCGAAATCGTGCGATTGTCACCACATTTTTTAAGCGATCAATAAAAAGCGATTTGTTATTGCTTTATAAAACTTTTTAAGTGACAGTATACATTATCTGTAACCGACAGTTTCGTGAATGGCAATAAAAGTATAATAGCCGATGATGGAGCCTCTGTATAGCTATAAGTACGTCCCGTCAAGAACAATAAACTTTTATTGATTACATTTGGGCCTAGAAAACATTTCCTGCTCACCCTTTATTTTCTTATTTACTTGTCGGCGTCAGTTTATATTTGCATGAGATACGATACATTCACATACTGGGTGAGCATGATGTCAGAGAGGAATCCGGCATGGGTTCAAGTACAACATTTTTGGTTTTGTATATGGAAAGCTAACTTCTTACGATCTTCGAAAGTTATATAGCTTTTCGACGAAAATGAAAACCTACACATCATCTATATGGGTAAGATATGTTGAATGATTTTCTCATAGGGTAAAATGTAAATATTCATATTATTATTTCATACACAGTATATTTTTAATTGTACATTATACATTGTAAGCTAATGATTCTATTATAAAAAACAACACTCAGTCTAAAATTTCAACTTTGTACTTGATCTTGGAATATAATTATTATGCTTATCATCTAAGCATATTTTGAAAACATTCAACATATTTCAGTGTAAAAGAGCGTACAAACCGAGTAAACGACAACTTGATCCAGTAGGTAGTACCGGAATGGCAAGCACTCTCTGGTAACAAGTTCAAACCTCCTTTCATTCAGAATCTATTGTACCTTTACGAGAACGACCCTGGACGTACTAGCCCAGTATAATAACGAATAGACGAGCGAAGATATACTTATCCCTAAACCTAAAACTCATAAACAGGATTAAAATCCCACGGTTAAAAAATGTTTTACTGAATAATTATTGCCTTGCATTAGCATGTACAGTACTTAGTTGAATAATGCTTGTGTCAAAACCGAAAATGAACTTAGGAGGTTGTCAAAATGTAGACTTAAAATTTGGCCATTAAAAAAATAAGATTCGTAATTGTTAAAGTTTTAATTTCACAACTAGGCCAATAAAACTATCCATATTTTTACCCAAACCTCGGACAAATTCGCTACAAGCTAATTTTTGCGCCATTGTATTCCTTTGGTGTTTTTATACAACTGACTGAAAATCCCAAAAAATCCGATAAAGGGCGCAACCCCAAAATCACCCCCATAGGTACATTTTTGAAGTTTTTTGCAATTTCCTCAAGAACAATAAGTTTCTCAGAAAATTTACAAGATAAGTTTTTTGTAGTGCACAAAATTTCCAATCGAACGGTATACTCGTTCTTATTATTTGAAGAAGTTTTAAAGTTGATTCAGCCCTTCAAACTTAAGCAATTTTGGATTTTAGTGGAAAATCACCAATAAAATACTTTTTGGTGTTATATATCACTCATTTGTGTTGGCAATTTACCTTTGAAAATCATCTGTAATGAAATATTGAGATATTTTTTATACAACTGGCAACAGCGAAATAACAACCTGAAACAAATTCCCCAATAAGGTAAGGGCGCGGAGGGGGTGCAACGCGACCCGTGCGCGGCAGCCGCCCACCGCTTTTGATGCGGAGAATTCGTTCGTAAGTGTTTAACAAGATAACAACAGTGCATTTGAGAAAAAACATTTTAACGTTTCTGTATGATTATAAAGCGTATAGGTAAATAGTTGCTTTAAAATTGGTTTAGCCAGGTTTAATATAGATTTTATTTATTTTGTTACAGCAATGGCTGTTTGTTTAATATGTCAAGCAACGCTAAGCTCAAGGCAAACAGTAAACGTATCTCGAAAAGGAATTACAAAACTCATAGAATGTAGTAAGAGATACAAGGATGGATTATGGCAAAATATTGTAAATATTAACCAGCTACAGTTACACGTATCTTGTAGAAAAAACTACACTCGTGAATCATCTATACGAGCTGCAGAGTCTAAGCAAAATATAAATGGAATTTCTGAGGGCAAACAAACAAGAATTAAGTCTGGAAATCAATTTGATTTTAAGAGGCATTGCTTATTTTGTGGCGATATGTGTTGAACTATCAAAAAGCCACATAAAAATGTGCGAATGGTTGCAACTTTAGGGATAAAACAAAACATTGAAGCTCGATGTAATGCAAGAAATGATGACTGGTCCCACAAAGTTTATGCAAGAATAGTTACCACAGGTGATCTTGTGGCTGCAGAAGCAAGGTACCATGTAATATGCCACAGAGATTTTTTTCGTGATTTTTCCCAACAAAAAGCTGGACGCCCCATCGATGAAGTCAAGGAAGGTGCCTTTAAAAAATTACGTGACTTTATAGAAAATTCTGAAGATTGTTGTCAGTTCTCTTTGCAAGAGTTGGAAGATAAAATGAAAGACATTTCCGGAGAGATATGGTCTAGAAAATATTTGAAAAAAAGACTGACTGAATATTATGGAGACCGAATAGTTATTACTGAAATTGCAGGTAAGGTGTCAGTACTATGTTTTAAAGGAAATAGCCACCAAATATTATCAGAACAATGGTATAACAACAGAAATAGCGACCTTGCTGCGGAACGTCGTAGGGTTGTCCAGGCTGCCGCAAATATTATACGGGAAGATATAAAAGTATGGTGTATGATGTTCAAAAATATCCTTCTACCGAAAGTATGACTAATGGTGGGGAGTTGCCAGAAACTTTATCTTTTTTTATAAATATTTTATTTGGTAACACAAAAGACACATTTGACCCAAAATCGGTAGCTGTACAAAATGTTATGATTTCTCAGGTTAGGAAACGTTCATATATATCCCCAATTCTTTTTGGTTTAGCAGTTAATTTACATCGTCGATTTGGTTCTAGATATCTCTTAGATCTGCTTTCAAATTTTGGCTTTTGCGAAACGTACACAGAAGTGCTTAAATTTGAGATGTCTGAATCTAATACAATTTCTATTTCTGATACAGCTTTTGTCCAATGGGTTTTCGACAACGCAGATTTTAATACCAGAACTGTAGATGGCCACGGAACTTTTCATGCTATGGGCGGTGTAGTATGAGTGTATCCTCATGAAGGTGTTATAATTAGCGATAACAGTTTTAGACCAAAAAAATATTCTGATGTTCTTAAAAAGGGGGGTTTTGGCTGTATGAAAGTAAATCAATATAAAAAACCTGCAGACTCTGGTTTTAAAAAGATCAAATTAAGAGATTTTGAGGGAGTTGCACAACCCCATAACTATCCTAATTTTATATTTTACAATACCTTATGGCATACGGGACATATTTTTGGGGCTTCCTCTTTCCCATCGTGGAGTGGTTTTATGTCATTGCAACAATCAGAAACTGAATGTATAAAAACACGTGTTTTACCTGTTCCATTTATAAATTTAGATCCTAACAATCTGAGTACAATATACACAGCTCTCATATTTGCAATAAACGAATGCAAGAAAATTGGTCAGACTACTTGTATAGTAACTTTTGATCAGCCGTTATACTGGAAAGCATCAGAAATTGTCGCATCAGCCCCTGCTGACAGTGATCTTTCCAACGTATTTGTCAGACTTGGTGGTTTTCACTGTTTGATGTCATTTTTTGGGTGTATTGGGTACTTCATGAGTGGAAGTGGATTGGAAGAGGCGTGGTACACAATATATGCGAAAAATAGTGTAGGTCATATGCTTAATGGACACTCATATGCTCGTGCCCTAAGAGGTCATATTTTAACATATTTAGCACTCACAATTGTTTTAAGCCGCACATTGAATTTTGGTCTGAATGAAGATGAAGACGCCCTGATTCAAAATTTTATTCAGACCTGCACCACTTCCGATAACTTTAATGATTTTTTGCCTGTCTCGGAAAAAATCAGATATAAAATAATTGAAAAATTTGAAAATCTAAGCACATCTACTGATACTGCTAAGCTGTGGTACCAGTACTGGAAAATGGTCGAGCTGGCACTTATGTTCATCAGATCAGAAAGACTGGGCGACATAACTCTACAAATATACTGTTACAAAAATATGCTTCCGTATTTTCATTCTGCAGCTCATTTACCATATGCGAAATCTCTTCATCTTTATTTACAGAATATTGTACATCTTCAAAATAATATGTCTAAACCTGATCATGATTTTTTTTTTTACGAACGGAGCATTCAGTGTAAGACGGTCGGACAAAGAATGGTGTGGTACATGGACGGACATGGTAATTGAGCAGGATTTAATGCGTTCCATTAAAACAGTCGGTGGCCTGACACAAGGCAGAGGACTTACAGAAAATTCATTTTCGAGATGGATATCATCAATGCCTCAGTGTTCTGTCATAGGTGATGCTATTGAAAGGTTTGCAGGTGTTGTGCCAGTTTTTTCTGAACAACACAAAGAACTAAGGCAAACTAGAATAGAGCGTGATGCAGTCGATACCAACAAACTTGTAGACTGGTTTACTGACCATTCTCCGTTTGATGTGAACAAAAAGAAGGTAACTAATTTATTTTCTGGCTTGGTAGGGGCTGACCATATAGACTGTCACAAGGCGTATGAGAAAGGATGTGAAACAATGAATAAACATATTGGAAACACTTTTTCACAGTTGAAATTAAAAAGAAATGACCGTGTATTGCCTATTGCATATATGGATAAAACCGTTAAAATAGGAAAAAACGTGTCTGTGGTAAACCCAATTCAATTATTTAATCGTATTATTTGTGCAACTAAAACTCCAGATGATCTTAAAGAATGTTTTAAATACGAGCTTTCGCAGTATCCTACGAGTATTTTTGATAGTATATCTTTCCGAAAAAATATAAAGTCATCGTTTTTTACATTTTTTGATAGTAAAGTTGTCCCTTCAAGCAATTTACCAGACGATGAAATTTTTTACGTAATTGATGGTGGGTTTCTTTTGAGAAAAGTGGTATGGCAATCCCCTGCAATGTATAAAGACATTTTAAATCAATATGTAAATTACGTAAAATATCATTTCGGCGGAACTAGCTGCATAATAGTTTTTGATGGATACTCTAGTGACAATTTGACAACTAAATTTGTAGAACATCAGCTAAGAACTAGAAATACAACCGGTCATGAAATTAACTTTACACCTGAAACTTCCACACATATGAGTCAAAGTAGTTTTTTAGCAATATCAAGAAATAAGGAACAGCTTATTGATTTCTTGGAAATAAATTTCAAAAATGCCGGTATATCTGTAACGCGAGCAAAATCTGATGCAGACTATACGATTGCAGCAACAGCTGTGAAGTGCGCTACAGAAACTACCAAAAGTGTGATTGTTGTAGGACAAGACACAGACTTGATAGTGTTGCTTATTGAACATTGCACGACAGAAAACCTGTACATGTTGAGACCCGGTATATCGGGAAAACCAGATAGGCTGACAAACATCCATAAACTGCAACAAACGTTGGAAACATCAGTATTGGACAATATATTATTTCTTCACGCAATGTCTGGCTGCGATACTACGTCAGCGTTTTTTAAAAAAGGCAAAAAGACAGCACTGTGTGCTTTGAAAAGTAATGAAGCACTGTCTAAAAAGCTTCTTATGTTTAAAAGTGATAAACCGGATCTATCCACTTTAATAAAAACAGGCGAGATCTTTATCTTAAAGTGGTACGGCAGTCGCAACAGCCACAATTTGAACGAGTATCGGTACTTCAAATATAACCAAGTAACTGCACGTCAAAATTTATTTCAAAATTTTGAACTAGCAACTTTGCCTCCTACATCTGAAGCTGCAGAACTCCACACAAAGAGAGTTTATCTTCAGGTACAGTTGTGGATGGGCAAAGAATTGAACCCAGAAAATTGGGGGTGGTTAAAAATTGACAACGTCCTACAGCCACAAAAAAATTCGAAAGATATTGCGCCTAATTTTATTTTAAAATTTTTATTTTGTGGTTGTGAGTCGGATTGCACAAAATCTTGCAGCTGCAGAAAAGATAATTTAAAATGCACCGCAAGCTGTAATTATTGTGTAGGGCAATCCTGTTCAAATGCGGCAGATGTGTCTTTATCTCAAGAAGATGACTGTTAGTTTTTATTTTTAATTAAGATTTTCAGCTTTCTACAATAAGGTGCTAGTTTATAGTTTTCATTAGTTAGTATGTTTATGTAATTATTATTTGTTCATTCTTTGTATTGAGTATTTGTTCGAATCTGTACATCCTGCTATTTGGAATGTATACACCAGCCTTGACAGGTTGATGTTATAAAATAATATATAAAATATACTTCTCAAACATTGAAATGGGCCACCTTTTTTTAAACTGATTTCAAAACGAATTTGCGCAATGAGTTCTTTTTCGATTTTAATATACATTTCTTTTTGTTTGAAAGCCTGAATTGCCTACTTTATAATGTTTTTTCCACTGAAAATATACGCGGTTAAAAATAATAATTAAAATACAGGGCAAAAAGAACGTAGTTTTTTTAAGGTGGTCCATTTCAAAGTTTGAGAATTGTACATACATTTAAAATTAATAATAAAATTATTAATAATGAAAAATATACATATAGGCATATAACTGCAATTGTAATTGCTAGTGTAAACAACACATAAGTAATGGGTACATGTGACTTTCAGACGTATAAAAATGTAGATCTTACATTTTTCATACTCGTACATTTATGGCCGTATATTAGGCATTAAACACATTTAAATAATAAAGTATGTTATACCAGTGGATTCAGAATTGTATGGTCTACAAAAAATATATCTTGTAAATTTTCCGAGAAAATTGTCGTTTTTGAGAAAATTTCAAGAAACTTGAAAAATGTACCTATAGGGGTGATTTTGGGGTTGCGCCCCTTATCGGATTTTTTGGGATTTTTAGTCAGTTATATAAAACCCCAATAGGAACACAATGGCGCAAAAATTAGCTTGTAGCGAATTTGTTCAGGGTCGTCCACCTAGTTTTACTGGCCTAAACGGTTTATAAATTACTATAATAACTGTAATATGTATTTATTTCAAGGAGTTTACTTGTATCGTTTATTAATATTAACAATGGTTACTCATCCCTTAAGCTGATAAATCGTATCTATTCCATTTTGACTTTTAAAAATGGAAGCGTAACAAAGGTAGGTAGACGTTTATGAACCTAGTGGCTTACAATATTTTTGACTCATTCTTAGAATTTTAAATCATTCTGCTAACATAAAAAGATGCTACAATATTAAACGATCAAACGAACTTACCTGTGATGTTCGATCGTAATTATATTTCGACATC
>MU183359.1:177633-188045 GCA_016904865.1 Pissodes strobi | reverse complement strand
TATTTCGACATCCAATCCGAAGACATTACATAGAATACCACGTAGTTGTTTAAAGATATATTTTTTTCAGCAAAAAATAGGTCATAAAATAAGAGTCCTATAAAAAATTTATTATCCGAATTATTACAAGAAAACCCAATATTGTTAGATAAAATAAAACGATGCTTTTCAAGTAAATAATAAGCTTATACAAACATAAGATTACAAAATAGAAGTCAAGCAAAAAATATTTGTAAAAGCCTGTAATATAATGCGCAGGCATAGTCAATTACTTAGAGCTAAGTATAGCTTTGGAAAAACTATTGACTTGAGATATAGGCCTTTTGTAAAAATTACAAAAAACTTTCGAGTTTTCAGTCCATCCCGCCGTTTGTCGTATCACTTCTAATGGAACGCCTAGTTCAAAAGCTTTTGAAGTTGCCGAGTGACGTGCAGAATGAGCTTTAAAAATCTTAGTATCAACACAAGCTTGGTCCAGAGTGTCCTTAACCCATCTGCTAAGTGTTTGCTTACTAGCAAACCGAAAAGGTTTTCTGTAGGTAAGGAACAGGAAATCCTCCTTAGATGAACGCTTCTCTTTTGTAGCTGCCAAGTATTGCTTCAAAGTAGATGCGACACATAGCTTGGGATTTTCGACGAAGTATGGTAG
Organism: Pissodes strobi; assembly: GCA_016904865.1. Lineage (NCBI taxonomy): Eukaryota > Metazoa > Arthropoda > Insecta > Coleoptera > Curculionidae > Pissodes > Pissodes strobi. The sequence continues at coordinate 187,396 of MU183359.1, read as the reverse complement.
GTGCAAGCATGGTTGGAATCTTCCAATCCCCGATGTTTTTATTTTATCTTCGACCATGATTTGAGAACCAGAATCGGACTGAATTATGTTAGAAAGACGTATTAGTGAAAATGTTTGTATTCTGTGCGCCGTCGAGAGTGCCAGTAAAGTAATAAACTTTTCGGACAGAGCTTTCAATGTGGATGTTTGAAGCCGTTCTAAATAGTTCAACACAATTTGAGGGCCCCATACAACGTTATACCTCGGTCTCTGTGGACGGAGTCTTGAAATACCCTTAAGGAACCTAAATAGAACCGGATGCCCCGTCAAGTCAGTCGATAAAATGAAAGCCAATGCTGATCGATGCGAGTTAAACGTACCGTATGAATGATTACCAGTATCGTAGAGCTCCTGTAGAAACTCCATAATAAGTGAAGGTTTTCCCTCGTACGGAGAAATACCTCTACTTGCACAAAAGGTCCACCAAATCTTATAGGAAGTGCCATACTGTTTTATGGTAGACTCCGACAGTGAGTTGAGGATTGTTTCGATAACGTTGTCTGGAAGCCGTTTTAGTTTGAAGGCTTCCCTGATAACTTGGCTGCTATTAGTGTAAGGCTGTCCGCCAGTGAATGGGAAACTGAGCTGTAAGGATTAAATAAAAGATTTTTGTGAGGTGTGAAAATAATCGGCCCCTGAATAATTAATTTTTTAAATAGAGGAAACCAAGCTTGGCCCTCCCACATAGGAACTATGATGATGCCTTCAGCCTCATCACTAAGTATTTTTTGTAACACCCTTAAAATAAGGGCGAAGGGGGGAAAAGCATAAAAGAAAATATTCTTCCATGGAACAGTAAATGCGTCAATCTTAAGAGCATAAGGGTCTTTTTGCCATGAAAAGTAAATCGCACATTTATTGTTATATTTTGATGCAAACAAATCTACTTCCGGAATTCCGAGAGATCGTGTCACTTTTTCAAAGGCATACGGTGCCAGACTCCACTCCGTATCGGGTGGTAGACTTCTCGACTCAAGGTCAGCTTTCCAGTTGTCTGTTGAACTAATGTAAGACGCGAAAAGCCATAAATTTTTCCCTTCGCATCATTTCCAAATTTCTTTAGCAAGCCTGGATAGTAGCGGATATTGCACGCTTCCCATCTTATTAACATACGATAATGCTGTAGTGTTATCGCATCTTATTAAGATGTTTTCACTGTTAAGTGAGAATGCAAAATTCTTAATGGCATAAAATATTGCTAACAGTTCTAGATAATTAATATGGTATTCCTTTTCTTCGAAAGTCCACCACCCTCTGATTTTATTGCGTCCACTACAGGCACCCCAACCTGTAAGTGACGCGTCTGTAAAGATTTCTAAATCGTAACAGTCTTTTTTAATGTCATTGTAAGCCCTATCGATTGAACTAAGCCACCAGTTTAGATCAGGCTTAAGATCCTCCGTAAGCCTCATTGTAGCAGAATAATTCATGTTATTTTGCACAAGGGCTAAATGTTTTTGGCGCTCAAATAACTTGATGTACATCCACCCATATTTCACGCCCGGAGATACTGATACTAGATATCCAATATACTGAGCAAATTCACGAATTTTGCAATGTGACCTTAATAAGAGTTTGTTTGTTAATTTTTTTATTTTTTCCTTTTTCTCTGTAGGCAGAAATATCTTAAGATGCTCAGAGTTTAACATAAATCCCAGAAATTTAATCGTTTTATTAGGAGTCAAATGACTTTTACTTAAGTTAACAGAAAACCCCAGAGATTGTAAAAAATATACTGTTATTGTTGTATTATTAAAACATCCCTCGTATGACGAACTGATCAATAAGAGATCATCGAGAAAACATACGCAAGTAATGTTTTGTGACCTGAGCCACTGAATTACTGGCTTCATCAGCTTAGTAAAGACATAAGGGGCTGAAGATAAGCCAAACGGTAGACAAGAAAATTCATATAATTTATTATTAAATTCGAACCTTAAAAATTTTCTATAACCTGGATGAATATTAATGTGAAAATAAGCATCTTTAAGATCAATTGTTGTAAAAAAACAATCTTTTTGAATAAGTCGCAACGCCGTTCGAATATCTTCCATCTTAAAATGAGGCGCCTCTATAAAAGTATTAAGATACTTTAGATTTAAATTAAAGCGTTTCCCACCATCAGACTTATCTGTCAAAAAGATACTAGAAATATGTTGGCTATGACATGGATTGCATTTAACTACAGCTCTTTGGTTTAGTAAAGAATTGATTGCATTAGACAACAGTTGATCTTCCGATGCCGACCTGTTTTTATATTTTAGTTTGCCTTTTTGTATAGGTGGATTAATAAAAGAAATTTTATACCCTTTAATCCACTGTAAGATTATGGGATTTTTTTTTATACTGCGCCACTTATTAAAGAATAAGGCGAGTCTGCCCGCTACTTGACTTACCTGCTCTAGCGTCTGTATTTCTCCTGTCTCTGGGACTGATGCCTTCGCAATGGTTTCGTCTGTCCCCTGTGATGAGCCGGGCCAAATCTGTTTAAAGGACGAGGTTCATTTCCAGAAACACGTGAGGTAGTTTTGATGCCCCTTCGTATCTGGTTCCCTCCCCCCCTTGAAGAAGGTTTATAAGTCTGCTGATCACTCGTACTGGGAAACACTTTTAGTTCCTTTCCAGTACTTTGTAATGTTTTGGCCTGTTTTATACTCTCCGAAATGTCGGATCCAAATAAAAATTCCCCCGGCTCCGTTTTTTCCAAAACATTCTTAACATTTTTATTAAGAATAGATATAATTAACTTACGTCTAGACTTGGTTATATAATTTAATGTGTCTGTTAAAAAGCGACCTGAATCACCTAATGGTAATAAAATTTGGTCACGCATCTCTTTCGAAATCTCTGTTGTGTTATTTAAAATAAACGATATTGATTTTCCTAGAGCACAGGGGCCTAATGAAATTTTAGTCTGAATATCAGAATTAAAAGAATCCCGAGCGACCCTGTCGTTAGATAATATTGATACAATTTCAGCATTTAGCTTAGGAGCCTTAAGCTGAAGAGCATTCTCCGGGAAAGAGTATTTCTGAACTAAAGATTCAAAACTCTCTTTTGCCAGTCGCAATAATATGATTCCAGCGAATCATAATTGCGTCATGTATTTTCTCCTTTGGAGCCGGTTGCTTAAGGCCATCATTGCCCAAGACGTCAGTAAATTCGTCTATCAAGCTCGAGTCTTCCTGTAAGATGAGTTCGTCATCTCTATTATTTTCTACTGCGATTGGTGGTGATTTATTACTCTCCAGTAACATATCTGGGGACCTTGATCTCGGCCCTAAAGAGGACCGGCACGTGCGGTCTGGAATTAAAGAAGTCTGAATTGACCGGCTTAATGAAGCCCGCGGCGTTCCAGAACACCCCGAAAAATTCAAACGACTTTTGCTTAAGGAAGCGTAGTCAGGCGTAACGACGCCACTGGAACTTGACCGCCTCTTAGTGCGAGAACGTCGACGGGATTCCCTGCGTTGCTCACCATGATGATGGCCGCCGTCCCTCCCTCTCGAATAAGTTCGTGAACGGGAGCGGTCCGGCCGATCACGCTCTAGCCGCAACGGCCTTGGCCGGCGGCTACGGCTATCCTTTAGCCTATTTTCTAATCGCTTTATACGTTTATACATGTCTTTTCTAGAAAGATTTTCGTATTCATCCTCTCTGCTGGGCGACCGTCGCCTTTTAGATGATTTACCCATACCTAAAATAGTAAAATTGTGATTATAATCACTTACCGACCAAATAAAATAATATTTCGTATCGAATCACAGACCCAGATACGTTGCACACGCGGAGAGCACGAGAAGGCGAATGAAGCATCAACGCGCCGTGACGGGGTAGATGAGCGTTGTTTTTTCAATTTATATATCTTTAAACACTCGTGGTATGAGTTCGGGAAAGGCGAACTACGTGGTATTCTATGTAATGTCTTCGGATTGGATGTCGAAATATAATACTTATCAGCATAAGCTTATTATATTTTTGGACAAGTTTAGTAAACAAGATTCGGTTCCGTTCAGCTGGCGGCAGTATCAGACGGTTAATTTTAACCATTAGTTATGTTATCCAGTGGTTATTTCTCGGGCGCCACCCTTTGTATTAACGTGATGAAGGGCCCACAGTGCACCGGGTAGCTTGTTACAATGGAGAAACGGCAAACCAGGGTTCAATTGCGCATGTCAGTACGGGTGCCTTCGAAACTATCTTAATATTAGCAGCATGAGAATCAGAAAGAAAACAAACGATTTCAAAAACTAATAGAGCATTTCTATTGTCAACTTTAAAACACAGGTCGTGGTTTAACGAATGCCTTTATGAAACATATGCTAACCTAAAATATCGACTAAAGTATAAAAAGAGTATTACCAGAGGGCGTATGGTATCCCTGACGTAACGGTAAGAAATATGATATATATATTATGAAGCTAATTTGATTACGGTTTACACGAATCCAATCACCAGGATCTCCTTCTATAAAGGGCCATCAACGGTAAAAAGCTTCTTATGTACTGACGATTAGGGATACTCGCGGCCTGATGAGGAAAATGTTCGCGGAAACATAAAAGGATGACAGTAAGAATGGAACGATATCGGTATTATAGGATGATAACGGTGTGGTGGATACGGTGCGATAAAGGTAAACGATCTGACGAGGCTTCGTGCACGGATGACATACAATTACCGAAATGCGCGTGATGGCGGTAGGCAAGGTAAGGAACGGTGGTAGGTAGGTTATTGTAAAACCAAGGCCGGCTTATAGCGTATAGTGTTTACCCATTTTCTGGGAAAGTCACTCGAGTGCAACCTGTTCCAAAAAAAGGCAAAAAACCATGTCCTCAAACTATCGCCCAATTGCCTTGCTTCAAATAATCCCCAAAGTCATGGAACGTGTGTGTAGTAAATCAGCAACTACTCCTGATCTCGGCAGTTTGTTGAGCAATTCGTTATGCCAAACTCTGTCGAATGCCTTTGGCATGACGAAATGCTCAACAAACTGCCGTTTTTCGGACTGCCAGCATCTCTCTGCAGCTGGTTTGGCAGTTTCCTTAAGAACCGATGTTTGCACGTTGCAGTGGCTGGACATATTATCTCAGACACATTCACTTATAATATTAATATGGGAGTACCTTAGGGCGCAATACTTTCACCAACTCTGTTTCTCATGTATACTAATGATCTGCTGACCAAAACCAATAATCCTGTTTACAGTTTTGCAAAGGACAGACCCTTGTCTCCCAATTTAGATCAGAAAAACCTTTACCAGCGACGGAGACTTATCACCGCAGACTGAAGCAGACTACAACATTTGATCAAGAGCTGGAGAAAGTTCGAACTGTGCAGTACAGTAAAAACCCAAGCAGCCACGTTTACTAAGAAAGCCAATACGGCGGGCCCTGATATAATTACGGCAGGATCGACCATTGCTTCATCCTCGTCAATCGGACTACTGGGTGCCTCGGTCAACAGCAATATGTCCTGGCAGGACCATGTTGCTAACATCGCAAACTCAGCCTCGCAGTAGCTTGTTACGCTATTTCGCAACAAGAAACTGTATACACCGCAGCAGCTACTCTCGCTCTACAAAACGCAAATAAGACCGTGCTTAAAATATTGCTCACACATCTGGGGTGCGGCAGCTAAGCACACACTAAAGCTGTTGGATTCCATTCAGAAGAGAGCTCGTCAGCGACCCGGAGTTGACCCGGAATCTGGATAGTCTGGAACACGGCAGTCATGTGGCCGAGATCTCCCTGTTTTACAGATATTTTCACGGCAGATTTTCCCATGATTTGGCCCATATCATCGCGCCCCCAGCAACGCCTGTCAGACAGTCATGACAGACAAGAGCGCACTCGTTCGTCGTACAACTGGAAACACCTAGATCGTCGTTTTATAAGGACTGCTTTGTCTGGCGCACTGCCAGCATTGTGGAACTCACTCACACGACATTAACTATTCAAGAAGCGTGTCCATCAACATCTTTTATTAATTTTTATATAATTTATATAGCTACTAATATTAGATTATACGTTTCCTAATTTCCAGATTCCTAGTGCATTTCGTACCATTGCAGATTTTGACGGTTTTTCAAATGGGGCACTTAGTATAATTTTTTGCTGAATTGAAAATGATACTTCGAACTAACGTCAACTATTTTCATATTTACACTTTTCTCGCATCTCTAAAAATAATTGCAATTGGAAGGGATTCAATTATAATACTTTTTCTGTTGGCCGTAAAACACATGTGTACTAGCCCTGTTAATTTAACAATTGTTAATTGAACATTTTATATCAGTTATCAATTCTGAAACACCACAATTTATTATTTGATTAAGACATGTATGCAAAACGAGAGTTTCGTACGTATAATCTTATATCTAATAACTAATCCTATTAATTACAGAGTTTCCTAAGCTTGGTTTTCGCCTTAACCGCGCTTAGCTCTACCGCGGTCCTACACAGTAAAAGACGTACGCGTTCGAAAAAGATGTAGTAAATCCAGAGGCATATATCAAATTATTTGGGTAGCTATTAACCCTTCAATCATTTTGCAGATGGAGTTATCATACAAACTGTGTGTGCTTTGATTCTTATGCTTATGTAGGGAATATAAATGAGTGAATCTTTCAGGGAAAACTGATTGAAAACCCCTGGTTACTTTTGACAACACAACTTAATATTTAAATATATATATATATATATACTTAGTTTTATTTTCTTGGGAATAAAGTCCTTGTAAATAACAACAAACATGTAATCTTGTTTACAGCTACATGTTACAAAAAGGTTTTAACGTTTCGGTTATTCACTAACCTTCATCAGAAATTGAAATAAGTTTAGCTTCAGACTGCAATTTAGAGACAAAAACATATACTAATACAAGATCATTAATTTAATAGTATTTGAGATAACATACCTTCCATACAAAAATCTGAAGAACTTGCATGAAACATCAAACAGACGCCCACAAATAATAACACTATTTCCAACATTTTACGGCACAAAGTATATGGTACGTCGACAAACACATCATGAATATATTTTAAAATTAACTAATAAAATAGGAATTTTGTAGAATAGAGTAAAAAACACGAGAACGGAAAGTATGAATGTTTAAGGGGTCCAATTCCTTTTGGTATGAATAATAATTGATTCTCCTAGAAAAGTCCGATATTTTCTTTGGGGTTTTTTCCTTATTTTATGATATTATAATATATTCTGCTGAGTTGTTTTGTGTCAGTTTTGGCATTTACAGCATTTCTATTTTTTTGAATTTCGATCATTTCGTGTATTTCCCGTCTCCTTGTGTGGTTTTCTGTTTTTAATATTTTTACGTTTTCAAAGTCAAAACTATGCTGCTTTTCAATGCTATGAGTTGATAAGGCTGTTTTATTTTTTTTGTCAAATTTGTGTCCAGACATTCTATTTTTTAAGTATTGGCTCGTTTGGCCAATATATACACCTTCGCAGTTCTTACAGGGGATTTCATATACTACATGCGTTTTTTTATCTTTTGGAATTTTTGATTTTAATATGCTAAAATTGGATTTTAAAAGATTGTGTCCCTTATGACTGACAGTAATGTCATGACTTTTGAATACTTTTTGTAGGTTTTCCGATAAATTTGGAATATATGGCATAGAGAGGTAATTCTTAATCGTGTTATCTTGTGTTTTTCTTTTTTTTTGATTGTCGTTATAGAATTTGTGAGTCCTTTTTTTAAAAATATCATTTATGATTTTAGTTGGATAGTTATTTATTTTTAGTGCGTCCTTGGCCTTGTCAATAGCTCTCTTTCTATGTTCTGGATCGGATAATTTTATAGCTCGGTCTGCAAGGCCTATAACGACAGATTTTTTTTGGGCAAAAGGATGTTGTGAATCAAAATTAAGATATCTAGAAGACCAAGTTTCTTTAGTATACCATTCTGTTCTTATATTGTTACTACTGTGATGGAGAGTAAGATCTAAAAAATTAATAGTACCTTCCAGTTCCTTTTCAATTGTAAATTGAATTTTTGGGTGGTAGCTATTGAATTGGCCTAGGGTATAATCACATTTATCGTTGGGAATAGCCATAATACAGTCATCGACGTATCTGTAGAAAAATGGTATGTTGAAATCAAAGTTTTGCATTATACTTTCCTCTAAATCTTCTAGGACTAGTTGAGCTATAACACTGGATATTGCAGCACCCATAGCACAACCCTCTATCTGTTTATAAAAGATTTCATCGTACAAAAAATAGGTAGACTGTAAAGTAAGTTCGATTGCGTTTAGAAATTCGTTTAATGGTATATCTGTGTATGATTTTAAATGATTCCATTTTTTTTTAATAACATTTTTTGCCACGTCAATAGGAATCTTTGTGTATAGGGAAACAACGTCTAGTGATATTAATATATAGTTTTCTGGTAAGGTTTTATCTTTAATTTTATTTTTAAAGTCAAATGAATCTTTAATGTAGTAAGTATTTTGATTGACAATGTTTTGTAAAATATTTTTTAAAAATTTGGAGAGGTTTTCAAAAGGTGATTGAATGCATGAAACGATAGGTCTTAGTGGAATATTTTGCTTATGAAGTTTTGGTAGGCCATAAATTCTTGGTGGTTGTGCGTTTAGAATTTTCAGTTTTTTTGCCGTACTTGGTGATATAAACATTTTATTTTCCCATTGTGTAACTAATTCGTTGTTTTTTTTTTGGTACACATTTGTTGGATCACTTTTTAGTTCTTTATACGTGTTATCATCATGTAATAAATCGGACATTTTTTTATCATACTCAGCAGAATACATTACGACTGTTTTATTTGATTTATCTGGCTTTAGAATTTTAAGGTTTTTATTTGTTTTCAAAAAAGATTTGGTTTGTTTGACTTTGTTTAAAAGAATTTTATGGTTTTTAGTTTTTGATTTTTTATCAAAGTTATTCTTGTAGTTAGTAATAATATTGCAACATGTTGATCTTAGTTGGTCTTTAGTTTCTGAACTTAAACCTGTAATTGAAGTTTCAATGTTACTGATTATTTCTGGGATTGGAATATCCTCAGGAGAATCAAAAGGAGTGGCAAAATTAGGCCCCAAGCTAAGAATGTCAGCTACGTTATCTGGAATATGAACATTTGTGAGGTTCTGAATCCAGCTTGACCTATCTTTTATATTATTGTTACTTTTTTTGTGTATTAGATTGTTTATTTTTTTTATATTATTCAGTTTGATTCTGTGAAAGGCTATTTCACTTTTTTCGTTTTCCTGCTTTATAAAAATATTTAAAATATTTCTTGGTAACATAAGTTCCAAGGATGTCAAAATCTTACTTATTTCTTTTTGTAACTTAATGATATGTTTTGTAGTGTCAGTGATTAAAATGCGTATAGTACTAGTCACAAAGTTTTTTACAATGCAGTCTTCAAACTTTTGTTTCAGGTATTCACAATTAAATAAGATATGTTTTGTTTTTATGTTTAGAAATGTAGGTTTAAGATCTTCGTCTTTACATCTCAAAAGAAAAATCCTTCTGTTTTTCTGTCTGTACAATTTTTGATTTGTTTTGTCGAAAAGTTTCATCTGGTCCGCAACATTTTGTCCGAAATCTCGACTGATGGTTTGATATGTGAGCACATTTTCACCCATGCTCGAATATATGTTTATTTTCTTTGTTCTTGGACTTCCTAATGTGTACTTAGTTTTATTTTCTTGGGAATAAAGTCCTTGTAAATAACAACA
>MU183359.1:155043-177233 GCA_016904865.1 Pissodes strobi | reverse complement strand
TCGATTACCAATAGTTCCTTGCAACCCCTGGCTTTTTGTTTACAGCCATTTTGTTCCCATGCTAGTATATTGTGCCTTTTCAGGTGGTCGTTTAGTTTGTGCCCTATAATGGAGGTAAGTATCTTATAGGCTGTGGGCAAACATGTTATTAGCCTATAGTTTTTAAGTTGCGTGAAGTCCCCCTTCTTTGGCAGCATGTGGGTAATACCATGAGTGAAATGCAATGATATTTTGTTAGGGTCTTGGATGGCAATATGCAGTAAACTCGCCATCGGTCTATGCGTCTCTGATAGTGCTTTCCACCAGTAGTTTTAGATGCCATCAACTCCAGGTGAGGTCCAGTTTTTCAGCCTCTTCACAGTCGCTCGTACATCCGCCTATGTAACGGTAATCTCGGGCATCATCTCGACCTTTCGGGCGCTGTGCCTCTCAGTGTCTATCCACAGGGCCTGAGAATTATGTTGCGCGCTTTGGTCCCAGATATTTGACCAGAAATCAACCATCCCACCTTCAGCTGGCGTAGCCAATTGCTGTTTAGTGTTGTCGGCTTCAAGCTCCCTGAAGAATACTCTCTGGTTGGCGGTGAACAGCTTATTTTTCCGGAAGCGCAAGGTTCTTTTGTGGTATCCTCGCAGTCCATTCCCCAGTGCTGCTATTTTATGTTTTAGCATTTCCAGGTGAATTGTGAGGTTTCTGCGATATTGAGGAACGGTGTCAGATATTTTGGCTTTCCTTGCGTAAGCGTGAGCTTTCTTTTCGACCTTTTGACTGGGATTTGGTGTACTGATAACAGTGTGGAGTATGCCAATTTCCTGGCGTAGGCGAGTGATTTTGTCTTCCAGCCTTTTCTCCCATGGCGGCTTTGCCTGCTGTTCGTTTCTGTTTGGGCTAGGTTTGGCATTAAGAATGCCACACGTTACTCTTGCCGCACAGTACACTCTGTGACATAGGTCTTCCAAGGACTCCGAAGTTCTAAAAGTTTCACCCAAAGTTGCGTTGATTTTCGCAATTGTGTTTTTTGTCTCTGGGTTCATTTTTATTTTCGGGATTTTTGGTCGGTTTTCTAATGCTATTCCTTCATATTCTTGGTTGACCTGATGAAACAGGTTCCATATGTCGTCGGTTTCTGGTTGCTCCTCCTCGTTTTGTTGGGTTACATTACCATCCTCGAGCCGTTGTTGATTCACAGTGCTTCTTCTGCTGGTGACTCTTCCGACCTGCACGGATCTTCTTGCCTCTCCTGATGATCTCCCAGCACGATTGCGTCGAAGTATTTCTTCTTTCATGTTAGCTACTTCATCTGATGAGAGCAGCTTGCGTGCCTTAATGTTTGCTACTTGTGCTGAGAGGTGCTCAGGTGTAAAAGTTTTGTCTGGGTATGCTATGTTCCATATTTCCATGAGTTTCTGAATCGTGTCCTTTTCGTCTCCCCCTCGGTAGCTTGGAAGTAAGCATTCATCAGAGTTATGTTCATTTCTCTTGTCCAACGCTGCCTTCCCTCTCTACGGTTAGCAGCGGGACCAGCCTGACGCAGTCGCGGAGGAGTGGGATCTAATTGGTCCAAGCTGTATTTCTGGGTGTCCTGAGTGGGGGTGCTAGGTCTTGTGGTTCCATTTGGCAGGGAGGCGCCACTTGCTTCACCTTCCGCTGCTAGGGACTGGGTCAGTCTTCCCCTTAACGCAATCCCAACGCTAGGGGCGGGTTCCGAGGCTTCCTCTGACGAATCGAGAGCTTTTTGGAGTCACACCACTTGGGGAGCTAGCCCAAGTGATGGTTTGCTGGGGTCTGCGGGGTCGCAACTCCCGTGGCCTATTGACCCCCCATGCAGGCGATCCTGGCAGTACGGGATCTTCCGATATCTTCCGACAAAGAAAAATCTTGGTGGCCTGTAATAAGACTCTTTTATCTCCTTCGCAAGCTTCTAGCAGCCTTGCGAACCACTCTAGTGCTTGTGACAGCTATGAAGCTGAGAAGGGCGGGGCCAACTTAGCCACTCCGTACGCCAGCAGAACGTTCATCTTTCGAATTTTTGCCGTTATCTACCTTCTTCTTTTTAGAGTAGGTAGGTGAAGTGTGGCTCTTACGCTTAGCAAGGGTAAGAGATGTCTGAGCTGTTTTCTTGATCTTCTGATCGGAATCAATTCTGGACTCAATTTTCTTTTTACTGTTTTTGATTTTCTTTAGGTGTACGTCCGTAAGGTGGACCGTACCATTGAAGGGGACCTCTTCTAATTCCTTGATAGGTCTGTCGCTGTCGTGTGGTAGCACGCAAAGCCAATGATGGCATTCCCTGCATTTGCCTTAATTTGAAGCACCATTACTAATCGTTGCAATTCGCGAAGGGTTCGCGTCTGCTCACTCATGTCCGAGGTCAGACATATCGACGTCCGTCTTGCACATTAAGGTTAAATTATTAGGATCCATCCCCGAAAACTGAAAAAATCGTATTTCTTTAAACTTCTACCGGAATTTGATAATAAAGCCCCACAAGGTCATAAGAAATGTAACCGAACTATTCGATTGCACGATGCACGAGTCTAAAATACGTAAAATGCAATTAAAATAAAATTCCACGAAATTATGGTGCTCTCTAAGACAGTTAGCCAGCAATTTCAAAGTGATATGGTTCTAGAATCTTAGACAGTATAGAGAGCCATAAAACCTACCCACTATTTTCTATTATAAACAATCTTTAAATAATCCGATTATATTTGGATGTCTTCTCAGGTTGCAATGCTTTTTCAATAGTCCTCTTCCTCCCCTGAAATCATTTATTACATAATTGTTACTGGACGGTTTACGTAAAAACTGCTCATGTCATTGCCGCTAATTCCATCTAGCATAACTGGTGTATTTTCTTAAATATTTCTTTACCACTCTCTGGACATATTGAATAGATATGGCACAATTATGTTCTAGTCCAGTTAGTATTCGTTCTGCTATTGCGCCTTCTAGGCGACCAGCCCCATCGTTACTCTTTGATACTTCAATTTTTCAGCATATTTATATTAAAGAGTAAGGATATTATATCATACGAGCGCCAGCGTTTTGGGGCATTTCAGAAAATTAATAAGGTGTAAGGAGTATTGAATCCATGCTAGTTCAAGTATTCATTAAAGACGTCCGCTTCTATGCTGCTTGCCCTATTTTATCCATGTATTCATCTATATAGTGAAATAATTGCCCCTAGAACATTTCTTTTTTACTTATAAAAGTATGTGAGGCTTATGATTTTCAAAAAATATGGGACTGTTCTATTATTTGTACTAATACCTAATTACAACGGTTAAAATGTCCGAAAATTTATTTCTGTTAAATTGTATGAAAATCAATTTTCAGAATAATTATGCAATGCAATGAACAAATTTAGTTGCTAGTATTAAAAGAAAAGAAATTTTGACATTAGTTATTATAGCATTTATTTTGCAGTACCAAAAATATATTTAAAATCAGTAACTCTCCTTCGCAGCGAATTAACCATACAGGAATTCGACAAAACGATTGCAATATTCAATAAGGTACAAAATTCGTATACTTTCCCTCATAAGCTATCCTCTCATTTTTAGCATCACATTTTGCCAAGGCCCTTCTAGATTTTCGTTTGATATTGAGCCATTTTGGTTTTTGAACATCTATTCGGGGGATATTGGATGTCTAGCCTCGGTATTTTAAATTTATAGGGCCCTTGAACAGCGATTTATGTTTATATTTTTTTATTGCCATAACGCCATGTTTATTTATATCTTTAGTAACTTTGGTTTATTCCCGGAAAAAATTGTATATTAATACTTTAATATTTTCGTTGTGCTCGATGGTATTCCTTATGAGCTTCGCGTTATGTTGCTGTAAGTCTCTCCAAATATTACTGCTGATTTTCTTGTTCATTTCCATGTATTATTCCGTTTCTCGGTGCATGTTTTTCGTATTTAAACTGATCTTACTGATTTTGTCTTTCTGCTTGACTTGTCACATTACCTTTATTGCAACTTGTATATCCCTCGATATTTTTGCTGAGAATTCATTATTACATCATTAGTACAAGTAGTTTTGCTTCTCTTAATTTACTTTTCCAGGTACGTTGAACCGGACTACATTATTTTGTAATATTTAATTTCTTTGGAATTCGGATTGATTTGTATAGTTGCTAGGACTATTCGATGATCACAACTGTCGTGTCATCTCGACTATTATCCATTCTGTTGAATATGATGATAAGCTCATTTTGTTTGATGCAATTTAAGCTTCTCCTAGTCTGCCTTACCAGTAAGAGCTTTTCAAGAACGATATTCATTCAAAATAGATTACCACTTCTACAATACAGTCAATTTTCTGTTATCCCATGCTATTCTTGTCATCTAGTTTGTATTTAATTATATGTGGAGCATCTTCGTCTGCATTTTAGCTAATTTTTGCTTGGAAATCCCCCATAATTATCACAATATCTGAGTGTTAAAACTCTCCATTGTAAGCACAGCTAATGTATGGATCATAAATCATCATGTCATTGAAATAGAAGTATAGATATATTTGCAAATTGATACAAATTATTGACATCACTCCGCTGTGATACATTTGTGAAACTACCGTTTAAAATTACTTTTTGACTTCCTTAAGCAATAAATAATTCAAAATATCTAGCGAAATCGACCTAAGAATTTGGCAAATGATAACTTGCAGCACTTAGCATAAGACGGCCACCATGACTAATGGCTGCAGTCGAACCCTAGTTGAAACACGACCGAGAAGGCACCGCGTAAGCGTCACGGTGTCAGTGTGAAAGTGTTACCATTAATTATCAAGTTTCTGGGGTGTCAAGCATTCAAACTAAGGCTTAATCAGAGGCGGGGAAACGGCAAATTAGCAAGGGCTTGGCAGTTGGACTCCTGGGAAATACTAGCACGAGCTTTAAGCAAATCTAGGATGGGAATGTACGAGGTCATGACGACAAGATTTTAAGACTATGGAGTGTCCTATAGAAAAGAAAACATTCTTCGGGGATTTGAGCCCATTTTGTGAAAAAGATGGGCTCCATCCATTGCATTTCGAAAAACTGACACTTTCAACGGGTAATTTCGATAGAGCCATAAGAGATAAAATATTTAATGACGATGGACATGAATGTATTACCGTTTATGATACATGTAAATATATTTATCCAAATAAAATTGCTAAGTAAGGGCAAAGGGTCTACGAGATGCTCGTCAAAAACTCAAAAACATTAAATATTTATCATCTCCCAGTGTATTTCATGGCATATCCTCGAATTAGATTCTGATCAATAGTGGCAACTATGATGACTTACTATATAGGTAACTTACGAAAAAAAGTTCATCAGACGATATGACTTATGACCTCACAAAACTGTGATCAAAATCATCTTCATTGAGCACTCGTAGCAATATAATAATGTATAATGAAGCTTATGTGGTTCTGAAATTCGTTTTACTGGTTTGATTCAGGATAGAAATAGGACTCAATTTCCTCAATATATCGTATCGAGGTTCGGTAGCAATGTATCCTAAAATGAAGATCGATAGCAGTGATAACAACCCATTCAGAATCATCATTTCGACCACGTCATTTTTCAATGGGCTTTCGCAGCATTTCAGGATTTTATGTATTTTGCATATATATCCATTTTTCGCATATTTTTGTGTTTTTGAAGGGGAAATGAAAAATTATTGTATATCCGAGCATGTCTTGCGAATTCTGTTATGTTTTTACCATGTTAGCATCATCAGGAGATGATTAAGACTCTTAATCATCTCCTGATGATGCTAACATAGTTAGCGAAACGCGCGTCGAGTGCAAAAATTCTGTTTCGGTATTGTGGATAAAGCTCAGTTTTAATATTTCTTTTTGCCTAATTCAATTCACAGTGCATCCAAAAGTATAAGGAAAAATTTCAAAATATATTAAAGTGGAAGATTAGAAAGTTTAATAGAAAAAAGACACAGGTTTTAAGGCAGGTGGTAAACATATTGTCAGGAAAAACTGTAAATAATTTGGTTATTGAACCTGCGTTAGTTCCAAAATTAAAAATTTGTCCTATAATATCAGTAGAAGTAGATGGATCGTTTTCTTTGGACAAACATCTCCTTAATGACAGACGTTACAATTTTTTCGTTTAAAACCTTGAAGTACACGTAATAACTAGTGTGTTTTATAATTTTTCAAATTAATATCAATATAAGCTTGATATAAACTGATATAGGAAATTGTATTTCTTCTTCTTCTTCTTAATGTAGGACGCTGTCTGTGCCTGGCTCTTTCTGGTCCAATCCTGTGATGCGGATGTCCTCTCGAGCCATGGCTTCGGAGGCCTCCCAGCTGGCCTTACTTTGTTTGGTTTCTCCTCTTTCGCTATTTTCACCAATCGGTCATCGGTCATTCTTGCCACGTGAACTCTCCACTTCCGTCTTCTTTTTCTGAACCATCTTACTATATCTTCTATGTCACATCTATTCCTAATTTCTTCGCTTCTCTGTCTGTCTCTCAATGTATTTCCTTCATCCTCGGTTCTCTGGAGATCGTCAGTGACTGGGCTTTTTGAATGGAGGTAATCATGTTGAAGCGTGCTGCCGCCTTTCCGATTCTGTACAAGAGTCGTTGTAAGTTGTCTTCACCTTCAGATATTATAACTACATCATCAGTATAACAACCACTTTTATTTTCCATTCTATATCCCCCTACCAGCTATTTTACGTCTTTGATGATTTTGTCCATGATGACTTTAAATAAAATTGGAGTGGAACTGTCCCCTTATCTTATGGCAGATGACACTGGTATTCTTTTTGACAGTCTGTTATCTGTTTTAACGAATGCTGGGTTACCAGTGTTAAGTTCTTTAATAATTTTTATGATCGCCGGGTTCAGATTTCTTTTCTCTAGTATTTCCAGTATGTCAGAGAGTCTCACTCTATCGAATGCTTTCGTGAGATCTATAACGCATATGAAGGCTGTCGTCGATCTGGATTGTCTGAAGCCCTGTTGTTCTTCGCTGGTTCCAATTTGTGCCACCTCTTCAGTGATTATTTTCGTCAGGGGATTTAAAGCTGTTCTTGAGAAACTTATTCCGCGATAATTTTGGGTTCTGCTTTAAATCCCTTTTTGAAAATAGGAATAGTTATACTTTCCTTCCATTTTTCGGGGATTCTATTGAGTGTGAATATGTTATTGCAAAAGGTATATAGTTCCTCACAGAGCACTTCTCTACAATACAATGAAAATACGGCTTTATAATTTGTTATACTTTTTTTCTACTTGACAGCGAACAGATCATTTTAATTTTGAGAATGATAACGATTTATCAGGGCCAGCTCCAAGACATGCGCAACTCGTGCTCCTGCATGGGTAGACATTAGCAAACGACATTGAAAATTTCAAAATTGCAACGAATTATAATACACATACAATTAATACACTTTATTTTATCAATTATTACTGATTACTAGAACAGCCTCCTCGGGCAACATCGCATCGTCGCCTTTTTTACAACACTAAGCTGGACGATCCTAGATGGATTGGTTGACCTAGAAAGGACGCACAGGGGGTCCAATGGGGCCTAAGTGCCGCGGCCTTTCAAGGCCACCCTCTCACCATTTCCAAATTCCAGATACTGATTACTATCTTGCATTGCCGCTCCATACCCCAATTGAATAAAGAATACAGATAGTCTAAGCCTTTTACCTACTCAGTCATTGGGCTGATGGGGCCAATATCAAAGCCGCTGTGCTTTCAAGGCTCGTCCGAAAGAGGAAGAATTGTTTGGATCTTCGTGTGGCTAGTTTAAAATTGCAGTTTGCAAGAATTCTGCTGAAGTTAATACTGCGAAATATCATGAAGAGGCTATCTCAAAGAACCTTGATTTTTTTATTGTATCGAATCTAAACGATTTTTGAAAGACGTGCCTAAAGTAAAAGAGATGGATACAACATGGGCGGAAATCAAGAATAGGGATATACTTATATCAAAATTAAAAGATGAGATGATTGCTCATGATAAGGTAATGGAGGGTCTTCACGAAAAAGTTAAAGGAACGAATAAAAAAGAAGATTCAAGACTTCGAGGACTTTTTCTTTATCACTTTGAAATAATTGTAAGGCAGAAAAGTGACATGTCCATAAAATGATCTTAAACTGACTGATAGCCATAAGGGACTTTTGAGAGAACTATCGAATGCTTAGGCCAAAATGCTTAAGTTGAACGAGCAATATGTTCAGGAGATCAGTAGTAATAGAAAATAAATAACATCTTAAAATGCTTCTTTGTGTATGATTAACATTTTATTATAAAGACTCTATTTTTAAAGGTAAGTAAAGGTAGTTTATTAAATTTAGCATTAATTGTAAGAGGATTGCTTGGTAATTTACACACATCAACTGGGTGTGACATAGGTGGGATAAACTTCTTGAAAGCTGAAGCTTTAGTATTTGATGAGATACGTGCAAAGGCGGACTTGAACCGATATTCTATGGAGAGAGGGGTGGATTTAGAAATTTACCCAGGTAGGGGCGAAAAAAAAACGAAAAATGTTTGCGGCTCATTTACAATTTTATCAAAATAATAATTTTTTTAACGTCCGAGAACATAATTCATGTAAGCTTATAAATAAAGTTCAGTCCAAATAGATTTTTGTAACTTTGTAGTTAGGTAATTAGAAAAGTTTTATGAGGGTGACTACATGAAGTATATCAAATTGAAAACAGATTGATATGTGCGGAAAATTATATAAAAAATTCATAATATTACTTTTTAGGTTACGCATTTAATTAAATGTATTTAATTTACTTCAATATGCGTAGTCTAGTGTGTTAATTAATATTGCACCTATACAGATTTATAAAAACTAAATATGCTTCTCGTATTATTTTCTA
This sequence comes from Pissodes strobi, assembly GCA_016904865.1. NCBI lineage: Eukaryota > Metazoa > Arthropoda > Insecta > Coleoptera > Curculionidae > Pissodes > Pissodes strobi. The sequence goes on along the minus strand of MU183359.1, from coordinate 168,357 downwards.
TATTTTCCCCTTTTTTCTGGCGGGATAATTACTGTCACCGATCGGGAGGGAATGTCAATGGACCGCGCTTGGAATGTTGGATATATCCCTCAGTATCCCCTTTATGTATTGGCGGCATTATTTTGAATATTAACATAAAATTATACTTTGTCCCACTTTCCGGCTGTTGAGCATTGCATATTGAACAAAGAATTCACACATTTATGCAAAAATATACCTTTTAGCAATTACAGCATCCCAGCGCAGTTTATAATTACGTAAAAAGAATTCGTTTTAATAGAGTGTTAGGAAGTATTGATTTTTTTTATTTAGTTTTTTAATGTTTTTCATGAATATTATCTTGAATACACAATGTGTGGCAAACGGTTAGAGTAATTTTATGAAATACTAGCTGACCCGGCGAACTTCGTAGAATATAAAAATTTCAAAAATACCTACCTTAAATTATTTAAAATTACGCCAAAGCAAAATATATAAATTAAAAAAAATTATAAAAAAAATTAAATTAAAAAAATAAAAACACATACTCATATTAATAACGCCAATGCTATCTGAAAAACGATGAAAAAATTAAAGTTCGTATTTAAAAAAAGAAAGTGGATGATGATCCACGGATTTTATACTGGATAACATCATTGGATAGTGCGGAAAAAGTGGCAATGCAAAGGTGTAATTCAATTTAAAATCCGTTTTTAAATAAGCACAGGAGATAAATAAAACGATTTTTCAAAATTTCGGTTTTTTCCGGATATCTCCGGAAATACTCGGAATTTTAAAACTTTCTAAACGGCATATTGTTAGGCACCTAAATGCGCAATTTTGCCTTAATTTGACCGACACTGTATCTCTTACGGTTTTCGAGTTCCCCATACATAGACACGAATTCGAGCCACCCTGTACACCTACAGCATTTATGCGTATGCTTTAAATGATTATACAAATAGTTTCCTCGTCAATCAGTTGTCAAGTAAGTCGATTTTCTTATTTTGTGTTAAATTAAGTTTTTTGCAATGTTCCAGAAATCTACACAGACTTTTAAAGACATTTGATTAAAATAAGCAATTTTCTCCCTTATTATCGCAGGTTTGGTATTGTTTCTGAGCTGTCTATAGTAGTGTAATTCACCCGAGGTTTTTTGTTTAACCATTGTATACAATGGTTTAACATATTTGGAATGCGCCTTATCTCTCAGTTTCATAAAATTTTTTTGTGTTAATTATAATCCAAGGAATGAAGAGTTTGTCCTCACTAATTTTGTTTTTAAATGGTACATGCTTGTCAATTAAGTAAAGAATATTGTTGTTAAAAATTCTAAGTTTTTCGTTTATGTTATTCGTGTAATGAATAAATAATATTCCATTGCAAATTGCGGGTGTCATTTTCATAAGCGTTTATATTAACGTTGTGATAATCCCTAGTTCTAACACTTCTATTATACCCTTTCCCCTTAAGTAAATTTTGTGCGGTATACACCAAGTTATGATCCGTGATTGTTTCTAATGTAAAGAGAGATCTGGCCTCTCTGCATTCCAGATTATTGCTGATAATAATAAAATCCATAAGCGTCGAAGTGTTGGTTAAAGTATTTATTCTATTTGGCTCTTTTTTTTTCGTTCCAAACCAAAGGTTTCAAGAGATCTATATTCAAGTCACCCAAAATCACACAATCATAATAGGGCACTGAGGGGATGGAAAGATCTTCCAAGAAATCATGAAAGCTTTCAAGGTTCCTAGAAGGGGTCTATATAAATTCGTGACTAATATATATTTTTTATTTAAACAAAATTTAAAACTTGTATATTCAAATAAATATTAGACAAATTATTAATAAAGGTGGCTAAACTATATTTTATATATTTTTTAACATAAAGACCTACACCACATATCAAACTCAAAAACGCCATTTTCCTGAGATAACCAGGTGTCTGATAAACCTAAAATATCAAAATTATTGTAATCGGTTAACTAATATACAAATTCGTCAAATCCAATGTGTATGGAACGAATATCTAAATGGCCAGTAATGATTTTTTTACCTTTTCTATAATATTAAATACTTCTAAATACGATACCTAAGCTGATCAATAACAAATATTCTTGAGAACAATTGATCGGCAGATACATCAGCCCAAAAAAAGCAAAAAATCAACAATATCCCTCAATATATTCGAATAAAAAATATTCTGAATGTTGAAACTGAATTAAATAAAATTGAATTGAAATGAAATGTATATACCTATACAAGCAGATATGTCTTCACAGAATTATGCCCGGGTTAAGAAAAATAAATTAAACTTATATTTAGCATACCCTTTCACAACGCAATCACGTTGATAGATACGTAAACACTGTTTTCATGTTGGCCAATCACATCAACTAACCTTTCTTCTGAATCAAGCACTTTTACACCGTTAACCATCACATAGACCCTTCCCACGACATAGTTGTGTGGTGGACAGTGGTACACAAGTTTACTTATTTTATAATTGGAAACAGCGGATTTTCCACCTTTAAGTTTATAAACTTCAGAAATGAAAGACGCATCTCAGTATCCTATACCTTGCTTTATTACGATCTCTTACTGATTTAATAATAGTATATCCAAGAATCATTTTTCGTTAAATTAGAATATTTGTCATCTTTTGATTCATCTGGCTCAGTTCCATGAGCTAGTAGAGCCACGTTAATATTGACCTTGATTTTATTGCCATCTTCGTCATCATCTTTTATCGATCTCAAAGGTTGGAATCTTACTCAAAATAAAGTAAAAAAATACCTCATCAATTTCGCTTTTTGCGGAGCAGGCGAAGCTATTATATTTAATTTTCACCTTGAGGCTTTTGTACTCTTGTTCTCGCACTTCTTTAATATTTTTATTCACATTTTAATTAGCTATTACCTCGACTCCCTTTGCGCAGATGGCACGATATTCCCTGCACATGGTCATGCGCTTCGCTCGGTAGAACCTTCATCCTTTGTAATAGTTTGTGGTTGCCCCTTACTGTATGCTAACTGAAAGTTGTACATGTCCTAAACTCTTCGATGTTCAATTCAATACTGCTATCATGATCTTCTATGTTTTGCTTTGTATCTAGGTACTTGATGGCTTTGCTTGGGGTCTTCCTATTTGTGAGTCAGTAGCTTCAACGGGTGCCTTCTGCCTGTGGAACGGCATCTGCCGCGATCACCAACCTTTCCTAGTGACCATAATAATAGCCATATCATCTCCAAAGCCTGTGAATTCGACACTCTACGGATACCGCAAGTTACAACAGGTTGTTGCATAATTCATTTAATTCTATTCAACTCTACACTTGCCATCCTCTACTGGTAATATATAGATGTGTTTCCAAGAGCTCTGCATAATAATGAACTCTCTCGTATCTGCACTGTTTTCTGAAATGTCATTGATCTCTTAGGTATCTGCGGATGCTAATTAAAAATTAAGTGCGAGTATTATTTTTGGTTTTTGAGCAAAATATTGCACTTATTTTGTAATATGCATTTATCATATTTTTTGCAATATAAAAACAGAATTTTGATATCAAAAATTAAACCTAAGTATAAGTATTATTTAGATATCAAACAGTTAAACAATAAACACAAGAAATATAGTTTAGACACTTAAAACTAACATTGAGAGATTAGGAAAGAAATTTCATCTGAAAAAATATTGTTATATGTTGTGAATACAATTTCACATATTCCATGTAAATGCTCTAGGCACATATATAACTTGCATTTGGCGCAGAAGAACCTAGTAAATCAATTATTCTTGGAAATACAGAACGAACACCGATCTTTTGTTCTCACTAGCTTTTCATTAGCAGGATCTAGAGTTCCACGTATTTCTCTAACTCAGGTTTTTGTGGATATATGTATTGCTTTTAGTCCAACTCGATAATGTAAATACGGTTTCACCAAATCCTGAGAGAATCTTCTAAGAAAATACTTCCTTTTTATATTTATAGTTGGATTATTTCCAGTAAATAGTACTATTTAGTTTATTCCGCCAACATTTAGAAGTGCATAAAATATAACCATAACCCAACGTCTTGTACTTCTGACACAATTATTGGAGCACAATTGATCAACTATGTCAACAGTTTTAGTGCCATTATATGTCATGATAATTTCTGGATTGCGCATATTAGCGATATCTTTATCAATTGTGTTTTGATGTAAGAATGAAAGTTAAATACCATATTTTTTCTTCTTTTGCACGTAAGATACAGTGGTGCAATTTTTTGGAAATCCGAATAATTTAGAACAACTGGGCTCTTTGCATTCAAAAATTCCCTCGCATAAGGAGCTCCCTACCTATTTTTTCTCAATGTCATAATGACAATAATTTGTCGGTCTGCAAATAATTGATCTACTAGATCAACACTGGTGAACCATTTATCTATTGTAAGATTGCGGCCAAAGCCCTAGATACCGTCACATAGTCTTCTTAAAACATCTTGATGGGAGTTACTGACTTTATAAGGCTCTTCGGGTTGTTCTTTTTTACCATATTGATTTGGTTTGAGCGCATCGCATGTATTGACGTAAACTACACTTTTCTGTGAATCCGTCAAGCTTTTCAACAATTGTAATACATACATATAAACTATAACCTTGTTAACATTCTGAGCAAAAAATTCTCGAACTAGTACGAGCTTGTCTATCTTTTTTCTTTCCTCACGTGTTTCTATATCATTGAACCTGCAACATCTTAGTAGAAATCTGAAACGAAGTAAAGATATCGTTAGTCCGAATAATTCAACACCGCTTTCGTCGGATTCCAAAAATCATCTGCGTTTGAATGATTAACTTTTAGAACTCCCGCATGGTAAGTCAGTGATCCTTGCATCTCTGTCTCTGGTAAATTTACTTTTTATCACACTTATTTTTGTTGTAACCTTCAATAATAATATTTAGAGTTTGTTCGTCAAAAAAATATCTCAACATTTCTAGAGGTCTCTGACATCATTTGTGGGCAAGTTGAATTTTGCAAATGAGTCGTATAATTTTTGTATCGGATGCAGGCATTTTTTGTGGGTACATGTTTTTCATCCGCTTAATCTCGATTTATTTTTTTCTGTCATATCTGTACCTACTTAGAGGTACATCTTCGTCTTTGGAATCATCTTCGTCCACATTGAAAGAAACCTCTTGCTCTAACTCACTATCTTCTTGTCTAACCTGTACGGAATCTTCTTTATCATTATCTCAAATGCTTTTTTCAGAATCTGCCTCGTCCATCAACTTTTGAAGACGCTAAAACAGAGCTTTATCCACAATACCGAAACAGAATGTTTGCACTAGACGCGCGTTTCGCTAACCATGTTAGCATCATCAGGAGATGATCATCTCCTTAATCATCTCCTGATGATGCTAACATGGTTAGCGAAACGGGCGTCTAGTGCAAAAATTCTGTTTCGGTATTGTGGATAAAGCTCTGCTTTAGTGCATGTTGCCGAAGGTTCCAAACCCCAACATAGTTGAAGACGTATTCGGTTGGCTTCATAAGAATATATAACTAAATAGATATATGGATATATAAACATCATATTTAAAAGTAATAATAAATCACTTACCATAATTTTGTAATATGGGTTTTGGAATATTTTGGAACTCTCAGTACTCACTTCGGCCTCCCGCACCAAATGAACATCTGTAAATAGTTAAATCGTACCCACGCACCAACGCTTTTACACTGAAGTGCGGACGGCAAGTGCGGAAAGGCACTTACGAAGTATGACACAGTTTTATCGCGTTACAGAAATTCATCAAATAATTTGGATCGTCGCGTCGGACTCACACACCAGATGCTACTAGTGAAGGGTTAAAACCAAAAATGAGGCATCTATAATAATAGTCTGGGATTTGCAGTTTGAAAGTCCCAAATATTTGGATTCGATATCGTGAAAGTTATGTCTACTGTTTAGATGTGTGCAAAATTACACAAATAGAGTATAATTCATGTTTATTGTACCTTTACGAAGCCATTATTATACTTTAAGTAAATCATATCAACAGTTTTTCTACAATCCAAACTAAACGTAATAATAACTATTTCTCTCTAGAAATTGCCAATCTTATCCAGCGGTGTATCTTGCTGGCACGTTTCTTTATTGATTTTCGATTGTAAATATCGCTTTAGAGATTTTTGTCATTATTCTTTCAGATAGGCGTTTCATTACCCTCTTCGATCATAAATTTACCTTATTTATTCTTGTTGAGTTTTCTATCGACTATTAATCATTTCGGTTATATTGATTTACAATATTTAAGTGTCCGAATTGTGTTTGGATACATCCATTAAATAATTCGGGTTTCTCCTTGTTCTTAACTTCTCTTTTATTTTAGATTGATGGAATAAGTAAAATTTCATTTTCTTAGCATAATTTAATCATTAATAACGCATTTGTTTGGAACTTTGACATAATTAATTAATCCCAAAATTATTCAAATTTCAAAGGATTTATTTTGTACTTTAAAAGGAGTGTCAAATGAAAATATATAAAAATATTTAAAACATTTAGGTTACTATTAGGTCAAATAGTTCATTTACCGCGTTTCTACTGAGGTTTTGAAATTGGCACTTGCTCTAGGTTTGGATATCATTTATCATTATTTATACCAGAAATGAAGATAAGTTTGTTAATTATTAAAGTAAGGATAAAGGAAGGTTACAAAAGTTTATCAGATACAATTATTTTAAACGTAGCTAGGGCATTTATGTAACTTGGTCATATATTGAACAATATAAAATACAATAAAATTATTTAAATAGCATTTCCTAGTCCCTTGCAACTCTCTTATAACAAATTGATAACTTCTCACTTATTTAATTGCTATTTATTTACTTAGTACATGATCAGTCTATGGTCTTTAGAGATACATTTAGTATGATCTAATATGTAATAATATATCGTGGGATTACAAGCAAATCGCACTAAGTCGTTGTTTTGGTTATATTTTATCTTTTTTCTAATGATTTGTTTTTGTATAATTAGGGATTGTTACCTTCAAGCATGAATTTTTGATAAATCACTCTTTAAATTTAAAAAAAATATAGAAACGTAATTTGTCGATAATTCGTAACCTTGATATTAGACTTAGGGCCACTACTTTGAACTTCGATTTGTCGCTTTAAACAGTTGTTAAATTAATCATTGTTCTGATTGTGTCAGTGCCACTATGACATCAATAAATGTATGATATCTAAATTACAGATTAATTTAACAGCGACTAACCGCAGTTCAGTGTGTTCGCCCTTACTGTAGTTTGCCTGTAAGCCCACGATATGCATTTCAAATAATCAAAATGATAGTCAAGCCACCGAAGATTAACTATACGATAAGGAAGCTCACCCTACGCGGCGGCACGTCAACGGTATGCCTCTTTCCCCGCGCGAAAATGAGCAGGATATTGGCAGGCGCCGTTTGACCCGGCGCACACTGGTCGAATTTCTAGGAAAGCTGGCCATAATAAGGTTTACCAGAAATAAGACATAACAGTTATTAAGTATTAGCACAGATCTATATAGCTACGCAACAGATACCTCTTCCAATGCTTTTTACGCGGGGCCAAAAATGTTCACCGTCTTTCGCCAGCGGGTGAACCAGTCGTCTAGGAACGGGTCGGTGTTGCCAAGCTATCACGTCGAACAATATTCCAGCTGACTTTTTGACCCGCTCAAATCATCTAGTTTTATTATTAATATTTATGTATCAAATTAGCACCAACATATTTTTTTAGAAAAATACAATTTTTACATTTCTTATTAAGTATGAGTTTATTAATAGTAAAACAAATGAAAAGGCAGTTTAAGTGAACAAATTTATAATATTGATAGTAGAGTTTAAAACGAAATTAAATGGTACTTTGACATGTCGATAAACATTTCAAAAATTCCTTTGATCTTCGAAACAAAAACCTGCGTGATAATATTATTACTTAATACAAATAAGATAACAAAATTTTTAATGACCTTTAACACCGATATTTAAGGTGAGTTTTAGCCCATGTTCAAGCAAACACCAATCACTGAATCTGATAATGAACTTTAATTTGACATAATATTGTAGTATAACGTACGGGTCTGTTCAACATAGTTGAATCAGATAAGTAAAATTGTGCTTTTTCTTTGTTTTGCCAATGATCGTCAAAATAGATTGAAAAAAAATTAATACCTACGTTGTGTTATTATGATATCTTACACAATTTTAATTATTCGGATTGCGCTTCGACCAAACACAATTAGGGAAATTTGAGGGAAAGGTGCGTCATGTAAATTAAACCACAGATTCCTAATACGCCTAATTTATTAAAGAAAAGCGTGCCATACTCCGCCTGGAATTCACGAGGGAAAAGAACATGGCAGAGAAAACCTCGAACCCAATTCCTAAACCGAGTTATGCTGTACAACCCTTATTAGTATAACAATTAATTAAATTACTGTCTCACGCACCGCAATTTGTCGTTCCACACTTGTGACAATACTACAATACATTCAAAACTGAAGAGTTTAGTATTAGTTAGCCAGACGTCGCCAGCAGGTACTGAGGTCCCATACGGGAGGCAACTCAGCTATAGTTGCAAATTGAGCTAATATCTCTAGTAAGACCCGCAGGCCGATTAATATATATTTCCTTCGTTATCGCTTAGCGATTGATTACATTATTGGTGATTGAATAGTATTCCTTTACTGTTGCTTATTAGTTATAGTCATTTCGATATAATACATTTCAATTACGATATATGGTTTCATTCTGTGTAATTGTGCACAGGCTACAGATCCTTTATCATTTCGGGTGCTTATAAGCAATTGGCATCAAGTCAAAATCAAGGTTACAAATTAATGTTAATTTAAATTTCCCATAGGTTTCATACAAAAGCAAATCATTAAAAATATAGCATTTGTTAAAAGAACGACTTCGGGTGCTTTGCTCGCAAGCTCACGATTTATAGCTAGGACATTCGCTCAGTCAGGGGAGGAAAATGTTAGTGGATTCATCAAGTCCCTTACTTACATTACAATCACAGTCATACTAAAACTAAAATTCCAGCACGAAAAGACAGCAAACAATACAGTGTTAGTCACAGCATAAAACGATTTCATTAAATATGTACACTTGTTATACCATCAAATATAAATGAGAATAAATGAAATATTTGTGCAAATTATGTTTATAACAATATCAAAATATATACACATGTTGTGCAAATATGAATTATTATCAATGAGAATAAAATAAATATACTTATGCAAATTATGTTAATAGCAATATCAAAATATATACAGACGTTATACCATCAAATATGAATCATCCATGAAAATAGAAGAAATATTTATGCAAATTATGTTAATAACAATATCAAAAGATATACACACGTTATACCATCAAATATGAATTATTCATGAAAATAAAGAAATATTTATGCAAATAATGTTAATAACAATATCAAAATATATACACATGTTATGCCATCAAATATTAATTATCAATGAAAATAGAAGAAATATTTATGCAAATTATATTAATAACAATATCAAAATATATCCACGTGTTATGCCATCAAATATGAATTATCCATGAAAATAGAAGAAATATTTACGCACATTATGTTAATAACAATATCAAAATATATACACACGATATACTATCGAATATGAATTATCAATGAAAATAGGAGAAATGTTTATGCAAATTATGTTAATAACAATATCAAAACATATAGACATGTTATGCCATCGAATATGAATTATCAATGCAAATAGGAGAAATATTTATGCAAATTATGTTAATAACAATATCCAAATATATATACATGCTAGGCCATCAAATATAAATTATCAATGAGAATAAATGAAATATTTGTGCAAATTAGGTTCATAACAATATCAAAATATATGCACATGTTGTGCCATGAAATATGAATTATTATCAATGAGAATGAAATCAATATACTTGTTCAAATTATGTTACTAGCAATATCAAAATATATACATATGTTATGCCATCAAATAAGAGAAATATTTATGCAAATCATGTTAATAACAATATCAAAATATATACACACGTTATGCCATCAAATATTAATTATCAATGAAAATAGAAGAAATATTTATGCAAATTATGTTAATAACAATATGAAAAGGTATACAGACGTTAGGCCATCAAATATTAATTATCAATGAGTATAAAATATATAATGGTACAACTTATGATAATAACAATATTATAAGTTTCATTTTACCGACTTGTAATGACATAACATTGCAACACAGAAGCAAAACAATTCACCAAAATAAACTGTACACTTCGCTGGCTTCTGACTCTCTATTTTTCGTTCTCCAGCAATACCTTTCGGATCTCCTCCAAAAAACCTCGCAAAAACTCGACTTCAATTTATGACTTGTTTTTATCTTTTACATGTATAAGGGGTGTCTCAAAATATCCACATATATAGGGTGTCTCAAAAATTAATGTATCAGGTCCAATGAAATAGTATTTTAAAGATGTGGGTTATCTCAATATATCATACGATTGCCAAGAAAATGAGTAATACCATAATATGATATGAAAGGCAAACTACAGTTCGCGACTTGTCAACACGGCGGAGCAAAACACGTCTAAATAGGAAAATAGTTAAGTTTATTGCATTATTGGCGAGCGACACTTTTAATACCGGAGTAGGCATCTGTTGCGTAGCTATATAGATCTGTGGTATTAGAGGTTTCAAATATCGTGTTTTAGACAAAGAATTGTTGAAGTTTTGGCTCATCATCTATATTTATATATAGGGTGTATCAATTATCACTAACGATAAATATCATGTATAAAAATCATTTGTATGTTTTTAAACAGTTTCAAAAAATGATTTTGAAAATTAAGGGTTCCTTCGTTGTAAAAAAGGGATTTAAATTTTGTATTTGATGATCTAAATTTTGTTTTTTTTTTGCAAGGGTTAATTCAGGAATCGCACGAGCAAAATGAATGTTAATTGGATGACAGGAACGCATTGATGATGACCTGCAATTTTGCCGTACAAGTAGTTCAGAGTAATCGCTGTTTCTAAAAATTAATCTAATAGGGACCAAACTGGTAAAAAATATAGAAGCATGAGTTCAGCTGTTGTTCACAAACACTTGCTCATATTCTGAATGTTCCAAGTTAATATCGAAATCATATTTACAAATTAAAACCAAATTATAAATTTTATATGCTGATTCAGCCCAAGTATTTATTACCTCTTTTTGTTACATTAATCTGTTATTTCGATTAATCGATTATATCGGTTAAGCGATTATATCGATTAATCGAACATAATCGATTATTAAAAATAATTGAACATCGATTATTACTTTTAATAATCGCCCAGCCCTAATTGAGGGCATTTTTTGGCCTCCAAAGCTTTGTCGTACGAAGGATATAAGTTGCAACTTTTTTGTCCCGCTTGCGTTTTGATAATTTATTGTTTTATACTGATGCTTAGACAAATTAGCCTCTACAATTATTAGAGCTAATACTTCCTCAGCATTTAACTCTAAATGTAAATTATCTTGATTGTTTTTGTTTTCAAAAATGTTGGCTTGCTCGGGTTCGTTACTAATAGTTTTGAGAACTTTCGATGCAGATAAGTTACCACATGATCTGTAGCTCATTTAAGGGACATAAGTTAACTCCTGTGGTGTTGAATTTTCTCGGAGTGGTTTTGTTTTCCGTCCTTTGGACCGCTTCCTACACTCACTGAACGCTACTGTTTTGCGGCCTTTTACAAAATATATATTTTTAATTTTGTTAGCTAATTTTTATTTTTTTCTAAGAATCTCTCTTTGATCCTACTTGATTGATTTAACTTGGAAGTATATTTATAGTAAAAAGTAATGCAAGTCAACCTAAACTCATTGGGGGAAATTCTTGATATCCTGTTAATGCGGATAGTTTTAATTTCAGTTTAAGAGATTTTGCAATATTACCTTGGTCGGGAAAGCTTTGGAGTATTTCAAACAATTGCTTATCCGTTATAGTTAAATATCTTCGAACTGAATCAAAAATTTAAAAATAACGATAGCTTTATTCATGTGAGAACAAGTTTTCTTCGTAAATGAAAGATAAATTATTAATTTACTTTTCCTTCATTATTAAAATTAAAAATCGCTGTCATCACAATCATTAAATTTAAAAATCACCGTAATCTCCTAGTTTATCGTGTTACAAAAAGAAACAATTAATTTTTAAGTAAATTAGGTAATTTTTCCGAAATTTTTACGAATTTATGCAGTTATAAAATAAGTATTTTAATAAATGTACAGTACAAATATTGTGCGAAACCATTAACCAATTTTTAATTCACTCAAAACGCCAAAATTTAATGATATATAAAAAGATGGGGCAAATTCGAGCAAGATTTTCTTCCTGATGTCTTTTGTTAGAATCGTAATATACATATTACAGGATGTTTGTAGTCGGAAATATGGTTACATCATTAACAAAAAATCAAAATCTTTTAAATATTAGTTATTTCACATCTTGAATATTGTTAACAATAACTAATTAAAAACGCTAATAGAGTTTTGAAAAAGCCAGTTTAATACAAACTTTATAAAAATATTTATTTTGTGATAATAATAAAAAACCTTAACGTAAGTTTGACAGGGCGCTGCAAACAATTCAAAAGAACAATGCCAAAGGCAGTGTATTCAAAAGATATCAATTGGGTTTTTCCAAAGCCAACTAGAGTACTAGAGTGTCATAAATAATTTCGTCATAAATTTGATTAAAAATACCGTAAACGAAAATATCGTTTATGACCAGCTTTTATTGAAATTCAACCTGTGTGCGGCGGAGTCCGCCAATCGTTACCATGCAACCCAGAAATAAAACTACGATTTCTTTGTAGCGCTCGCTCTCGCTGAACACGCACATCAAAGCTGCCGCGGGCTGAGTGGACCTTCTTATCGTATAGTTAATGTTCGGTGGTAAAGCTAAGATCAGCACTGTTAACGTTGTCCTTTAAAATTTTAGATACATATTTAAGACATGCCTTTATTTCTGCGTTTCTATAAGGAATCGAATATTCCGAATAATTATTGCAAATTGTTGTACCCTTGAGGTAGATAAAAGCCAATTTTTACAAACGTATAATTTAGCGTTAACTGAGCATTGTCATTAACTTTATGCTCTTGAACTACTTTAATCCTGATTAGTGCAAAAGTAATAGATGCATATCTACTAACATTCAAACTGAATTTCTTAGTTTTACACAACTCATATACACAATTTAGTCATAACTTTCAAGAATAAGCAATACTTTTGT
>MU183359.1:107519-144340 GCA_016904865.1 Pissodes strobi | reverse complement strand
AATAGGAAAGATCCCACTTCTGAGCTGCGGAACTCCTGCAGTACTACAAATCTTCTATTTCGGACCCCGTATTAACCTTCTCCATGACTGTATAGATGATGCCAACTTGCAACTTTTATTCAAACATTTATGTATGTACTGTACAAATCTTACTAGTTAGTTAAAGTTGGTTTCATTGGAAGGAAACTATTATTTTGAAGGAAAATACGAAGCTTTTCTTCGTTATATATCCTACTGAATATTAAGATTTCAAGCACTTTTTATAAGGTACATATTGGCGTATATTTATTTATATTTTATTTAATCTCACTTTTAAATATAACAAATACTTTATTTATTTTCCAAATGAAGATTAAAGTGCAATATTAAAATTGTTCTTGAATAAAAATATATCAGTGGCTTTAATATAAATCAATGCATCTCTTTATAAGGTTACCTGGAAGTCTATTAGGCTCTATTGATCTATTCCCTTTTAATTGGGTAGATGTCATTTGGACATTCTGTCCAGTGATTGCGGTATTAAAAAAGTGTTGTCTGGAAAATATTCATCTAAGGTTATGCACTCTTTTGGAGTAAAAACTGAGCTCAAAAAACTAGCAGCTATATTACCGGCTGCCTTTAAAGGTACGTTTTCATAAGTAACCTTCATTGGCGTGTTATGATTATTTTTTTTTTTTTGAGTATTTACATAAGGTCGGTAATACTTTAGATTTTCATATAAACTACCTAATACCTTAACCACATATTCCTTATGAGCTCATTTTATTTTATTTGTTACTAGTTTCCTAACATTATGCATTTGCTTAGCAAATATGAAATTTAATACCTTTTGCTTCTTCTGAATTAAATTTCTTCAGTTTGTAATTAATTAATGTTATTATGTCGAATAACCAGAAAAACAATATTTCTAGCCTTTTTCAAACTTTACCTTTAAACATTTTCCAATGCGTTGTTATATTAATTTTTATATATATTATAGTTAGTGGTGATCTAAGTGGCCACTTTCATTATTTCCAAATACTTCAAATTGTCCAATATTAAGTATGCAACTGGAGGCGAAATTACTAGCCTTTGAGTCAGGTGTTTTTGGTCCATTTATATTTTAAAATTTCCTCGAGAAATGTGAAATAAATCTAGATGAGTCTCCCTAACAATAATTATACTTATGAAGTTGCTTCTCCTCCTATCCTTTGAAGAGATGAAAAGACGAATTTGGTCTAACAGACTCAGAAAATCTTTAAATAACATAATGGATTTGTGTAATTAAATTAAATCAGCTTTGAATCCTCTAATAAAGAGTTTGGATAAGTTGAAATTTTTACTTAAAACTGTTGCCGAGAAATCAGTCGATAGTTCGTTCAATTTATTAGAAACATATGGCAGTTCTTTCTTCTGTGCCACTTCTTTAGAATATGGCACTCATAGGTTGGTGAACAGATAGGAGGAGAATATTCTAAAATCAATCTCACAAAAGCTGCGGTCAATATTTCAAGATTAAATGAAGCGTAAAGGCTGCGTGCATGTACGAATGAAACAATCTTTGTATTTCATGCAATTTTTTTAATCCAAAAGGAATTCTAAAAGTGGCATTACAGATCGCTTTCGGCCCAAGCCATCATCAGGGTTACCTGAAAAGTAAGTAAAAGAACCACTCATTAGTGGAGAGTCAGAGATTACTGCAGAATTTTTAGGTAAAGAAAATGATAAAATTAACATTATTATGTTTAGAAACAAAATTTGTTAGAATTTGAAAGGGGTTAATTAAAAGCGTAAATTAAGAATGATGATTTTTTGTAATTTTTTGATTTTTTAATGAGTAGAATGAAAGGAAAATGGTGAATGTTCTTTCACTTACTTGTCAATGGAAAAGGACACATCCATAAAGATAAACGAACAACACAAATCCACAACGGTCATATAATAATTTCACAAATTGTTCGTCACATATTAAGAAAATGGTTCACATATTTTAATTTTTATCCGATCGGACGAAAAAATATACCTTTCCGATGTCTTTTCTCACCGCAAAGTTATGATTTCAGTATATTGCATTCGTTGCTTGGCAACATGCAATTACTGCACGTAAAGCATTTCCGTCCTAGGACGGGAATGTAACATTTCCGTCCTAGGCCGGGAATATAACATTTCTGTCCTATTTAAACACCTTGTTTATCAGATCTGACGTTTATCAAAAGCAAGATTTAGCTGTGGATTCCGTAGTTAAGTAATAAACTCCAACCTCGCTCGACTCAAAACTTGATATTATGTTCAGTTTAAAACACCATTTTTATTTAGAGTAATATTTGGCTCTATTTTTATTAATACGTATTCTAATTAATTTTGATCGGATAAAAAATAGTATGTGCAACTCGTAGGAAAAGTACATTCCTGGACTCTTGTGCTGCTGGCCTCGACTGCGCCTCGTCCAGCAATTACCACAATCGTCCAGGAATGTTTTGCTTTTCCTACTAGTTACACAATATACTATTGAAACATTTTAAAAAAACAAAACGAGGTAGAACCACGTTTTTGGATGAAAAGACAAATGTGTCGCTGTCGCGCGACTGATGACGCAAAAAGTGATATGCCAAGAATTGGCCGTAATTTTAAATATTTAAAAATGACAAGTGTTAAGTTTAGAAGATGAAAATAAACAAAAGTGTCTAATTGTCTAAGGTATTCCTAAAGTACAGAAAGGCTGCCACTAAGCTAGATGAGATTATCAAAATGAATGATCAGTATTATGTAGCCCAAATTAGCGAAAGAATATTTGAAATTGCTGTTGACCACATCAGTGATGCCCTGAAAGTTGTTTTTGGAAAGGAAGAAATTACTTAATCAAGTGAAAAGTAGAGGACTAAATTAAGAGATGATATTAGCCTAGGCTAACTCAACTCGAACGGACAGAAAAATATGAGAAAAAGCTTAACTTAGTAAAATAAAAAGTAACTACATCAGGAACAGACATCAGCCCAAACCAACTCGATCCACAGGAGTGGTCCCCTCTTTTTTTTTTGATTGCTTAATTAGTACTTGATGATATGTAAAGAAATTTGTTTTGTTAAGGGAATTTCGATCCAGTGTGGAAGAGATGAGTAAGGCTGACTCCGCCCCAAATGTGAGTTATAGAGATGAAACTAAAATTAAATTACATTCTCTTATGAGAATTTGTTAAAACATTTAGAAATTTCAAAAAGAAAGTACTTGATCAAGCGACATCCTCCCTCCACAAATGTGTGGACACAAAGTAATTTCAGTCAAGAAGCCTCCTGTGTAATGGAATGTAAGACCTGTTGAGATTAACCTGAGTGTTAAGGCAATGGTTGTTTATAAGCAGCTCGTTGTAGATCTCGATGCCCTCCAAAAAATCCAGCCTATTGAAATTTGTTGATAAGATGTTATGCATGATTTTTCAAGTAAAGTGAGTACTGAAAAAATGGTTATTATTTCGCAAATGTTCTCCAAAGGCAGAGTTATTCCTGTTTAAGTGTTCGCTGATACGGACTATGAGTGGTTTACAGGTCCTACCGATGTAGGTTCATTCGCAAGAATTGCATTACAACTTATGAATTCCACTTTTTGAGAGAGTACCTATTTTATCTTTCGTGTTATTTAAAAAGGTTTGTAATTGATTTTTGTTTTTAAAAGAGAATTACTGACATAATGGCGAATAGTTTTGGAAATTTTATAATTTGTTATTTTACTTACTTCTCAGGTAACACTGATGATGGCTTAGGCCGAAAGCGCTCTGTTACACCACTTTTAGAAGTCCTTTTGAATTAGAAATTTTGCATAGATTTCAAAGATTGTTTCATTTATTAATATTTTAAGAATGAAGAAGTTGGAATGTTTCTGCTCAAATTTAGATGATTGGATCACACAGGATATTCTACCAAGTCCGCTTGTAAAGAATGACAATAATTGCAGATAGAATTAATTTTTTGGAATATTTTTCAATCATCTGAAAACTTTATAAAGGGATATTTTAAGTTCAAATCTAAATCATATAAAAGAACCTAGAATACTTTCTTAAGAAACTGCAAACTTCTCACAAATATGAGGAGCCTCCAGTTGTAGATGTGTTCTATATTGTTGTAGAGGATTCATGTGTATCTTACAAATTCTTGCCTTTTACTCCACTGCATGTATACGGCTTTTAAACAAAAATGGACCTCTTCGACTCTGGCCTCAGGGTATAGACAGCAGAAATTCTAATTTCGTGACCTAACGAAGCTGAAAAACCTAAAAGAACTAAAAAACGGTCGACGTTTCGAAGAATAAATCTGTCCCCGTTGTCAAGGACGAAATATCTAAAAATAAAAGTGAATGCAATTGAAACAGTAAAAAGCTTTGACCTTGATAAGACAATTCAAAACTTGGCAATGTGCACGAGCTTTTTACAGTTTCAATTGCATTAACCATCCAACAATTATGTAATTGGTTATAATGCATTATAACCATTTTCATTTTTAGATTTTTCGTCCTTGACAACGTGGGCAGATTTGTTCCCCGAAACGTCGACCGTTTTTTAGTTCTTTTAAGTTTTTCAGCTTCGTTGGGGGCACCTAACTAGAACTTATGCTCTTCACACCCTGGGGCAAGAGCCGAAGCGGCCCTATTTTCCAAAAAAGCGTGCACATGAAGTGGAGTGAAAGGCAAAATCCTCCAGTTGCACCCCTACAACTTGTATACTGCGTTAAATGCCTTTGAATAATCTATGCAGATTACATCCACTGGTGAATGGCTCTCAAAGGTGACATAGGATAAGTTGAATGAAATGCATTAAGTTGCTACTATATATACTTTTATGAGTTGGTATTATTCAAATAATTTCCAATGGCAAGGAATTCTCTCAAATTAATCGATGTAGAAAAAGCTAATAGTGGCTTGGCAAGTGAATATCGACTAACATGTTAAAGAAGACTTGGGATACCATCTGGCTCCGAATACATTTTGATGTATATTAATCCAGACATTGTGAATGCTATCTATAAAATTATCGGTGAAGTTATTTGCGATGCGAGGTCTGACCTGTATACCGACTGAAAGTAATGTAGCTTTCTGCAGATAAAATATACCTAGAGAAGTTTCCACCATTATAAGTATACTTATCGTGTACATAGGTCTAAAAGATTATTGCTGTTGATGGTTGTTTAATTAACCCTCCATGTAAAATTAATAACATTATTTACTTGCAATAAGTATACGCTCATTACGAAGGTTTGACGGTACAAAATGGCCCGACAATAATATGTAAGTATTTATATCCCTTATTATTTTTTTTTAATTCGTTATTGTACCATCGGAAATCCCTCAGACTAATGTCACGAATAAAACGCAAATTAACCATTCACAAATAACAAAATATCATAGAATCGGATTAACATAACATTGGTATGTTTTGGTATGTTTTGATCCGGCCCTAAGATGCCATCCGGGTCAAAACCCGCAAAATAATTATTCAAGCGGAATAAGTTACTTTGGTAAAAAATTTTTAATTATATGCTCAAAAACATTAATGCCAGAGTCAACTTGAACAGCGCCCATGAAGGCTTCAAATTGCAAAGCAAAATTAAGGATAGAATATTTTCATAATTTACTACCCAGATTTGTATAATCTGTGCTAACATATCATAGACTAAGAATATCAAACTTTTAATGAACGATGGTAGGGAATGATGAAAGAGTAGTAATTGTAGAACATCTGGTGGTACAAATTCCACTCTGAAAACACTGTTGTTTCTTTTGGGTTGGCTCCTGAAGGCGCGGCGGTTTTAAGCCATCATATCAATGTGAATCTTGATCGTAGATGCTTTATAGAGTTTATATGAATTCATTCTAAACCGTTATATTTGACTCCGTAGCCAGGATGTTTTTCTTTTGTCAACACTCTTTGGGCCTTTGCCTTTCCATCCATTAACCTTCTTCTTCTTATCAGGCCCTCTGGTTCCGAAGGTTGGCGATCCAAATGGAAATTGTAGTCTTGGAAACTTCAGTGCGAAAACTTTCCGTATACTAACGATCAAACCTTTTTCTGAAGTTATTTAGACGTGAGTTCTAGCGCTTTTGCCTTTTATTATGAATCTGAGCAAGCCTCTAAGCACATGGCCCAGATATTGCATTTTCTTTTCTTTGATGGTATTTAGCAATTCTTCTTATTTATGCATGCGTTGGAGTACTTCGACGTTAAATCTGCATCATCCGCTTGTATATGTACATTACGAAGTCTTCTATTCTTTTTTCCATCTGTGGACCTAGCGTCCAACTTTCATAACTATAAAGTTGTAAAAGCTCGTATTTTAGACGTCTTGCAATGCGGATACAATGATCCAACTTCCTTCTTGTAATCGTTTTTATAATTTCAACTATCTATTTGATAGAATATTTTTTCAATGGTTACTCTATCGGTCCAAGCGATACGGAACATTCTCTAGTAGCACCATCTTCTTAATTTCAGTATTTTCGTTTAGAAGACAAAACTTTGAACCAACTGACCCATATATCCTACTCCAAGGTATCAGTGTTGATCGACCTTTTGCATAGGCGTGCCGCCTATATTCATAATGATGTTAGCATTGATGATTAGTTATCATGGGTTTTGTTTCTCTAGAAATTTGTTCATAGGCCATACTTTGTACATATATTGCTGAAACGTATTAAGTACTTGTAAATCATTAAAATTATCTATCAGAATAACAGTGTCATCCGCATAATATGTGTTATTTCTCACCTTTCGGTAACGATTCGTAAAAAAGCTAAGACATTAAACAAAGCATTGACTTTCTATTTTAAATTTGGCTTGCTAATTCCAATATAGGTTCGGGGTTTTTCTAATGAGACCATATAGAATGCCTTTCCAAATGGATAAAACAAGCATGCAAGTCTTAGTTTTGCACCAATTGCACAATTTCCATTTGTCTGGCATCCATTCCTAATTTAAACTCTGCATGATGAAAGATAAACCTGATAGAAATCTCGGAGATTTTTAACCCGCGGCTAACGGGACTTGTTCTAATTCTTATGATTTTATTGAAAATTCGGTTTTCACTTTTTTTTTCTTCTAAATATTAAATTTAACTAAAGGATCAAAGGTCAAAAGTAGTATGGTGCAAGTTCCTAGATATAAAATTCAACAATACAAGGAAAACTGCTTGTGTAGGTATATTAAAATTTTGTATACTCAAATTAAAAAATCTTTTTTCTTGATTTTGGAGTAATTCAATATAACATTGCGTTTCAATTGCACTTGTGAAAAACCTTACTCACAAGTCTTTATTTTGGTATTAATCTTGGCAAAAAGACCATCCCTTACCTCGTACGAAGTTTTAGATACCGGCCGACAATTAAGAAATTAATTTTAAGAATTAATATTAAAATAATCCTCGTACGAACGATATACAGAATCCAGAATACTTACAAGTAATAAATAAAACTATTTTTGGACTAAGACTCTGGGGTTATATAATATAAATATATAATAGTTCCTCTGCTGTTATCATTGCATCAAATAAACTAGCATATGTGTAGGAAAATTTAGTCAAACAGGCTTAACTTTGCCACAAACGCGATTAATTTAGTCAGAGTCATCATTGAAAGGTGATTTTTAAAATTTAACCCAAACTACATTAAAATAAAATTAAGAAGACAATAAAAAGCATTTTTTGAACGAAACACAATATGTTAAAACTAAGAAAACATCTAAGCTAAAAATAAAAAGTAAGTAAGTAAGTAAATATAATATTATAAAATGTATTCTCATATTTAGTAACTGAAACAATTACTCTAATCTCGTATGCTATACTTTTAAGGTATTTATTTATTAGCTTGATTAGTAGTAAGCAATGCTCGTGATGGTTTTATGTTAGCTTTAGTAACAAATCACGTGTATATTGCGTCGGATTTAATTAAAAGTAAAATTAACGCGTAGCTATCTAAAACAATAAAGCAGTATTAATGAGATCACAGTTCTGTTTCGCTATTTCAAAACAGCAGGAATGACAAATGGGGTCTGAAATTAAAATTTTTGGCTGCAGAGATCTTCATTTCCTGATTTTAATTATTGCCAGCGTGAAACAGATATGGCAGAGGACGCGGATATATGAAAATGAGCATTTAATTATTTAGTGCTTAAAATTAAATGTACTAGCTCTCTACTCATGATATTAAAATTATATATAGCTTGGATCGCACCTCTTTATTGAAATATTAATAATATAAAATAAGTATATAATTAAATATATTAATGAATAGCAGGAATTGAAATCGTCCAATCTCGGAAAACATAATGAATAGTGTTTATAGACTTTTTTTAATTCTTAGTAGATCCAAATGCCTGTCGAGTCCACAATGATCAAACAAATTACAGTTTTTTGCATATTACTGAATTTTTTAAGAAATGCCCATAAAGCTTTGTTTTCAAATAAAATTTCGGTACCCAAGGTTTACCTACACAGAGAACAGGTGCTGCTTCTCTTTGTACTTTAATAATATTTTATGGTTTTACAGGGTGATAATAAAAAGTCAGACAAAAGGGCCGGAGAATAACAATGATGCCACGTCGGCAAATGCCCAAAATTGTAAATGCTGTAAATGCAGTGGTAAGCTTATTTTCTCTACCTAGTTTGGTGAGTAGTTCCTGGCAGTTTCATACTCCCTTGAGTGCACAACGGCTAAATTCAAGAGCTTTCAAACCCGCTTGACTGTCCGAGAATATGTTGATTGACTTGCCTTTCCAGTTTCTGTCCATGAGCCACTGTGCAATCATATCAATGGCGTGAACTTCAGGCTGTTTACCTAGGGAACACTTAAGCTTAACCTTACCATTTTAATACCATGCAGCGGCTCCTGTTCCATCATTGGTCTTGAAGCCGTCAGTGAACCGACTATTCTTTGTTGGTCTTAAATGTTCCGAGTCTCTCGCCCATTCGTTCCTCTCTGGTAGGAGGACGTCATAGGCATGGTAATATTTAGTTTTGGTAGCCATAACATCTGAGGGTAGACTTAACACGCTGTCCCGTTCATTAGCTTTTTGCAGCTTATTGGGCACCATGATGATCGCCTGCAGATTATTGGTCACCGGCTGTGTCAATCGGTACGTAGCCGATCTGGCCTACCTCGATCTCCAGCACTATTTGGAGAGGTGGCAGATTTAGAAAACACTCAAGCACTGCTGTAGGTATAGTGCCGAAGGCCGCACTAATTACCAGACACGCTGGTCTTCGCAAGGTGGATAATTTGATTCTTGCGGATCTCTGTAAGCCCTTATAGGATCAAGCTACTGCTCCATATATCATTGGTCTAATAAGCGCAGTATATAGCCAGTGCATTTGTTTGGGATGTATTCCCCAGGTTTTGTCACAAATGCGTCTGCAGGTCCATAGTTACAATTTTTGCGACGATTTTATCCGGATGCGCATTCCAGTTAAATGTTTTGTCTAGGGTAATTTCCAGATACTTCACTGTATTCGCAAATGAAATGGTTTCCCCTTTGAGTGAAGGTGGTCTTAGGCTTCCCAGCCTTTTCTTCCTTGTGAACGGTACTTTAACTGTTTTTAGAGGGTTCACAGATAGTTGTTCCCTTTCATACCAGTATAGACCACGATTAGTACGCTTTGAAGATCCTCTGAGATAGTTCTTTGCGAATTGCTGCTTATAAGTATTACTTGATCATACGCATATGCCTACACGTCCACACTCCACATGAGAAGACCGCCTAGCAGACTATCCATCATCACCCTGCGGACATCACCTTACAGCCCTAAATCTGTAGCCCT
Organism: Pissodes strobi; assembly: GCA_016904865.1. NCBI lineage: Eukaryota > Metazoa > Arthropoda > Insecta > Coleoptera > Curculionidae > Pissodes > Pissodes strobi. Next base: position 134,567 of record MU183359.1, on the reverse strand, counting down.
TCTCCTGTAGGGTTGCTGTATGTACTCTGCTATTTAACGATCCAGTTCCTTATTCGTAGTTCAACCCCTGTTTCAGCTAATGCTGTATATAAAGGGTCTGATAATGTATTACCAAACATTTCTAAGAACACACCCACAGTGATAATTTTGTTGTTCTAACGCTTGTGTTATGTTCTCGATAAAGTTGCTTAGTGCTAGTTCGGTAGATTTGCCGGTCTGATTCGCATATGGGTGAGCATTTAGTGGATACTCACTAAGTACACTAATTCCAATATGCACTTCCAGCATCTTTTCCATGCATTCCAACAGAAAAGAGGGCAAACTTATTGGTCTCCATGAGATAGTGTTGATTTCCTACGTCCTTTCTTAGCGATTTACACCACTCTGATTTTAGTCCAGCTGTTATTTATATCATTGACCCTAAATAGTTTAATTAAGAACGGTGTTAATACCTCCAAACCTTTTTGCAGCAATGCTGGAAATATCATGTCCTCACCAGGTCATTTAAAAGGCAGAAACGATAGAATAGCACTTTTAATTTTTGATGAATTGATGATGTTGTTGGCGACAATTCAGTCGCCCGCTTTGGGCCGATTTTGTCGGTCCCAAAAAGGCTCTTGCTCATCATTATGCATAATCCGGCATCCTGAGAAGTGAGTCTTAGTCAGAAGCTTTAACGTTTCTATACCAGATTCCGTACGGGATCGGTTAGGATATTTTAGCGATCTCAACCTCTGAACGGGTTCTCTAGAGAGAATTCTATGAATCCTAGCACTGCCAGGTGCATCTATTTTTCCATGAATTCCTTTTTGCTTGTCTGATGGCTTTGTTGTAGTTCGTTAAAGCAGTTATTGATCCCATATACGGGTCTCTTTGGCTCGATTGAAACGTTTACGAACCACTTTCCTTTGTTTGTCAAGGGAGTTGTTCCACCAAGTGGTTCCCCTATTATCCCTTTTAGTCTTTAGAGTACCGTTTTCGTGATAAGGCGTATTTATGACTGACCCCAGTTGCTCCGTGGCCAGCTCAATCTCCGCCCGATTTGATATCTTTGCAATAGAGATCCGCATCTGCATCTGTCTATTATTTCAATTTATATTGCTTCACGGATTAGCCTAATAGACTCTCTGTTTGCTATTTGTTGGCTGCTGTCGAATGTGATGTTATATCTTTTTTCATGCCGATAATAGACAAGCGCCGATAATGTATATCTGAAGGGTTGGCAGCTCCATTTTTAAGAATTTGCAGAAAATCGCCAAGAATTTCAAAAAAGTTATTTTATGGTTTACATTTTTTCCACGTCAAAAGCATGGATCATGTTACGTACTTTTTGAAATAATGTCATTACCTGATCAAATGAAATTATAATATAAAAAAAATGGAGCTGCCCGTTTTTGCCTAAAATAAACAAAAAATGTTTTTGTAGGGTTTTTAAAGGGTTATGGTTTTTTATGGCAGTGGCACATACACTAAAGGGAGATCCTATGGCACTCGACGAGGCGTGTGTGAAGATATTGATTGACACTGTTTTTGAGTAGTTGTAGGTTGTAGCTAGGAGGAAACAGATGTCCTGGTTGTAAGTTCCACAGTAATGCAGTGCGTCAGGCAAAGAAGTTCTCGTATAGTGACGTTCTAGGTGTTTCCAGCTGTACAACGAACGGGTGCGTTCTTGGTGTCTGTCGCGACTGTCTAACAAGCGTTGCTGGGGGCGAGATGATGCGGGCCAAATCCCGGAAACATCTGCCTTGAAAATATCTGTAAAACAGGGATATTTCGGAGACATGACTGCGGTGCTCCAGACTATAAAGGTCCCGGGTCAACTCCGGGTCGCCGACGAGACGCTCAGCTCTCTTCTGAATGGAATCCAGCAGCTTTAGAGTATTGCAGTATTTTGATGAAGAAAAATTAGAAAGATCTACGCTTGAATGTGAAAATAAAAGTCAAATAATATTCAGTTATTCATCTTCATTGTCAGTCTCTGATGTCAGACAATTTTCTGTTTCTACTTCTACTTTAATAATTCAGAATTTAGTAGAACTGTTTCAAAATAGGAATTGGGCAATATTAATGTTGTAAGACCTAGATTAAGACTTAATAACCTTTTAAGTGAGATGATAAATATTTTGGAGAATATTTTCATTATTTTGTGGGTGATACCATACATAACTTCAACTTAGTTTGGAATCTGATTAATTGTTTTAATACAGTTATGTCTCTGTAAGTTTTTCATATTTAAATAAATAATTTAATTGGAATCTTGAATATTTTGGTAAGCTATAATCAGCACAGCAATCAGTTCGTATATCTTATTTTCAGTTTTTTCGACGTTCTTAAATAGGGTATTTTTCTAAATTTTACTACCCAAATTTGAATGATCAAGAACCATTGATATATTTCTAAGTGACCTAACTGACAAGGCATAGAGTGACACCTTTAAATAAAATTAAAACCGATTAGTAAACCTGGCATATGAACCACTTGTTGAGCAATTAACAAATAATTGTGTTACATAGCTGGGATGACATCTCTCAAAAAATGAAAACTACTTTTCTTCCTCCATTTTATGATGATGAAATTTGAGAACAGATAAAATGTAGGAAACAAAAAAAAAATGAAACTCTCTTCAGAAAAATCAAATTGCTGTTCACGACCATTCCACAAAAGAAGAATCTAGGCAACCCTTAGATAAACCTGAAGGTTCTAGGTCACATACATCTAAGTTACCTAATAATACTACTCGTAATTCTCAATATCACCTTTCACTAGTTCCACTAAAGAAAGCAAGAAGGCAATAAAAAGCTTCATTAAGAGCTGTTGGGTAATATGTGAACTGTATTAAAAGAGACTATATTTGTAGGATATGTTCCGATAAACATTACGCGAATTTTGTTTAGAAATCTGGATTTCAACTACGAAAAATAGCTATAAAATTTTGAGAACGACATAAGAATAATTATATAGTTCATTTTAAATATTCGTTTGCATTGAGATCTTAAATTAAGAAAATAATTTAATTTTTTATTTCTTAATTTTTTTTTATTACAGGAATCCATAATTTACATTTTTACATATTTCCTAATAAATTTTTGTCTCAAGTGATTTGAGCCCAATGACATTAAAAAAATTACTATCATTTATTTGCAAGATTTCAGTTTATAAACCCCCATAGTCTCGCACCTTTTAATATTAAAATGTATTGAGACATATCGGCTCTTAGTTATATTCATTCTCTATTTGCTTTGGTCAATACTAACGTATATCTTTTTATATTTCAGATATTCCTACAGATGATCCCTTGCTCTATCTAGAAAAGGAGTTTTTAGATATCGGAGATGTTATAAAAGGAAATTGTAGTGCTTCACCGTCATATCCAGCCACAAATGTTAGTTGGTATCTAAATGGAAAAAAGGTAAGAGGAATATGATATATATTCCTATCATTTTAGTTAATTCATAAATTTTAAAAAGGATACTCTTCTTTGATATTGCTACTTATGACAGCGTTAAAATTAGTTAATTAAATAAATTCATAAAACACATAAAATCAATATTGCAAATTATTGCATGTCCAAAGCGCACATTTATCTTAATAACAATATTAAAAACATAAACAAGGTACAATATAAGAAAACTGACGTGTGAACCCATAAATCGGGCTTGAATACTAAGACAATTATCTTCTTAGATTTTATTTAAAACCTGTGACCTAAAACAAATCAGCGCTAAAGAAATCTAGCTGATCGATGCTAGCGAAAACTAATCAGAGGTAACCAAAGTTAGCTAACCTATAATGAATGATCTTGGGGTGTATTAGCACACTGCGACTTTATAGATCTATTGTGTCTACCATCCTTGGTGCTTCAGTTGGTGTGATTCTCAATCAGAGTACCTCATCTAGCTTCAGTGCTTTGGTAAAAGCAAGTGGTCTGGATAGTTCTATAGATAGACGTCACTTCTGTTCGACGATTCAGCACCTGAAGCAAGCCATTCGCCTGTCCGCAACGCACTCCGTGAGAAGGTGTTTTGTGGTTTCTTCCCACTCCTCACAGAACCGGCAACTGCCCTCGTTCTCAATTTGTATTCTCTTCAGTCGCCTACTCCTCCGGCAGTGACCCGTAAGAAAGCCGGTGAGGATGCGGAGTTGTCTTGCTCAGTATTATAAGGTTTTTTGATCTCCCTAGGTGAGGGGTCCCAGAAACATCTTTGATTGGCTTAACCCTGAAAATCGTTTCCATAAACTGATCCATTTACTTCGCTCTTCTTTCCTGAACTCTTCCTTGTAGGTTTGCTTAGCTATGCCACAGAAGGGTTCTGGTCCTAAAAGCGGGGTTTGTGCTTCTACTTTTGCCAACTGGTCTACTTTTTCGATGCCTCCTATCTCAGCGTGTCCTCGTATTCATTGAAGGGATAGTTTGTTATGCTCACCTAGTTCACTTAGCATATCTAGACATTCCCATGTCATTATGGACCTGATTGTTGGTGAGCTCAGCGCTTTGATGGCTGCTTGACTGTCTGAGAAGATGACAATCTCTTGCTTCCTATAGTTTCTGTCAAAGTTGAACTGCGCACATCTTCCTATGTCGTTAATTTCCGCCTGGAAATATGTCCGGGTGTTTTTCGATTGCTTCGACCAATTTGGTTCCTGGCCCAAATACACAGGCTCCGCACAGTGGATCGACACCGTGTTAAGATTGGGACATTGGGCAATTTCTTAAAATGCAAATTTGGATTTTATTGTAACATATTTTTTTTTATAAACATATTGGCGTTATAGAAAAACAACAGAGGAAGGCGTTCGTAGTACACTCTTGTGAGGGAGACTTGATGATTTTGGTACAACTTTTGTATAGCAAAAATTAATGAAAAAACGGGTTCCACTGAAATTTGAAAATCTAAACCTACTTGTATTTTATTAACTTTCGTGTACAATGTGTAGCAGTAGAAATCATTTCAGAACAAATTCACATTAACAGTATATTTGAAATATATATCTTAACGGTAGGGTAGCATAGAAAATCTTGCCCTTAAAAATCCAGTAAAAAGTAAATATTTTTTGAGTTTTAAAAAAATGGCCAAAGGTATCCAAGCAACTTTTACTTCTAAGACATAGACCATTTATTGCTGTAAATAAACCTATCAGGATTGGCTGCCAAAATCTGCAATTTTAAGACTTATTCGGCTTTTATCTTGTCTCCAATAAATTGAGGTTGTCAGCGCAAAAGCTACTAACCCACATCCACATTATCAAAATTGAAGTTTATGTCGGCATTAAATTATAAACAAAACGTCACATTTTCATGGCCTCATTTTGATGATCTTATTTAAGCTGGCTCAGTAATCGCGGTAAACTTACGGAGATCGGCTACCTCTCAGAAGAAGCTGCAGAGGCACGAAATAAACATTTCCGTAATTATAGAGAAACAAGATCCAAAAAAAGTAGCCGGTTTTACACAAACCAGGATATTCTATACAACCTTCTTTGAACCTCTGATCCATATATATCTAATCTGAGTATATCTGCAAATTTTAACACAAGGAAGGCTAATTCTGAGTTGACCGAAAAAGAAAATATCATTGTTGTTGTAGATACCTTATAGTTATTCGCCTTTGTCGAATTTTATGTGTTCTGAATAAGCATACGTTTATAGGTATTGGTAAACAAGTATTTTATTATCCTTTCTTGAATTGATACAGCAAATATTATTCCCTTTAAAATTAGTATTACCATTTCTTTGAAGTAACCACATTCATGAGCCAAATGAATACCTATCTACTTTATAAAAATTTTCCGTCAAGTCAGGATAGCCACAATTCCATCAATATTTAACTCTTTACGCATCAAATAAAAATATATTATACTTATGAAGCTTTTTTCTGAGCATTTGTAAAATATTTATAAGTATGTAATTAAAATAGGTATACATGAAATCAACTTATGATGTCCGCCATCTTGAATATTCAAAGAATCTCAAAATTAATGACTACTTTTAAAAAGATAACGCCTCAGCTTTCCAGAAAGTCCAAAATCATCAGAGCCGCCCGAATAGTCAAAAAGTTATGACCAATGTCCCCATTTTCCCTATACTTCGATCCACTCCGGTCCCCTGTTCAGTTCCTGAATCATGTGTGTACCATTTTACGGCACGTTGCTCAGTGAAAGAATGCAAGTGGTGTTCTTTTCCCATTCTTATCACGACTGTGGAGTATTTTTCAAAATTGTATCTTGTGACTATATCATCCCTGGGGAGCCCAAGATGTGATATATGCTAACCTTACTTGATTCAGTTTATTTAGGTTAGCTTTGATTTGTTTAGAATTTTCTTTAGTTTTGATTCCGACTTTACTTGGCTACTAGATCACTATTTGGAGTGTACAAATCGGATTTTGTTGTCAATTTGTAATATGTCCTGCATAATTGCATACAACATCTCTTCCATGGGTGAGGTTGGACTAGCAGTTTTGAGTTTAACTATGTGTATAAAAATAAAGAAAAAGAGGGCACGCAGTGCGTGGTCGAAAGATTGGCAGTTAAAATGAAAGCACTATTCACACATAAAGTTAATAGGGAAGTTAAGATTTGCACCGATAGATAGGCATAATGATTTAATTATGGATATAGAAACTTACTTAAAACTTCTAGCGTTGGTTCCTCTGCTAATAAAAATAATGCAGTGACGGAAGAAGCCATAACTCTTCGCGGATATCTCCGGAAGTACTCGAAATATCTCAAACTTCAAAATGTCAAAATACTGGGCACTAAATTGCGCAACTTTGCCCCAATTTAAAATTTGCTGTATCTTTTACCGTTTACGAGATCCCAATAGTGAGAAGCGAATTTGTTCCACCCTGTGTAACGGCATCGGCCCGCGATTTAGCTAGGCAACCCATTTGCGATTTATCAATCTATATATTATCTAACATATAATTTTTGTCATCGTCAAATAACAGATAAGGGTATATATTTCTAATACCGAATCTTAGACTATAATGTAAGAATAGTTTAAATGGAGATAGAGGGCCTATTCCGGATAGTCCATCTTATTGGTTGATCGAGCGTGACTAGTAGGATCCCAGGATTGATTCGTCGAAATCATACCTCCAGGAAATAGTGTTTCATGTTATTAAAACTATAAGCATACTAATACCATACCATACCTATCGTATGATATGGTATTAGTTAATAGCTTAACAACCGGTTCATATGCCTGGTTCAGTCAACGTTGTTAATATTTATAACATTTATAGGTGTAGGTCATAGAGTTTAGACAGTTGAGCAAAGGCCCTGCTAAATTTTCTATTATGAATTTATCAATGATTTTTAAGCATTGAAATTAGGCTAGTAAAATTTAGAAATATTCCCTCTCTAAGAATATTAGGAAACATTGTATTAACTCAACTAGACATTGACTTCAGCATACCAAAATAAACATCAAAGGTCCCAATTAAGCTATTTATTTAAATATTAAGCATTTTTCGGATAAAATTTAAACAAAAGAAAATTAGTTTAGGTCTCAGACCTTATTGAGATTATGGTATCGCACTTAAAATAATAATAGTATCGCCCAAATTTTAAGATTATCATGTCTTCATCTTAAGTTCTAAATCATTAATACTGCCTGACTAATATCAGCGAATATTAACTACGACAAGAAGGACCACTCAATGGCAAGAGAGCGCTACAAAGGAATCGTCGTTTATTTTCTTCGTTGCCTGGTAACGATCGGCGAACTTCGCCGCACACAGGTTGAATTTAAATAAAAGCTGGCCATAAACGATATTTTCGTTTGCGGTATATTGTCACGACTTGTATTTTTTATCTGTGACGACACGCCTTACTTAGCGTGTAGGAGAGTAACTCAGATTTAGGGACGCACTACGTCAAGTTGAGAAGAGATAATAAAGGAGACACATCGATAAAAACAATAACAAGTTTATTTACAAACAAACTTAACAACGGTTAGCTTGTATACTAATAAAGGCGTGTTTAAGATTGTAGATGAATTAAGAGTTTACACTATACCCAATTAATATGAAATGCATGTCTTCTCGAGGGAGGCTTAGTTTAAAGTTTGTCTAGCAAGCGACGTCACTATTTTATTAATAAAGTTTATGTGAGCGGGTTGTCTTTTATTTAGGTATTTGTTCTGATATTTATAAGGTAAGTCTTTTAAGTTTATCACAAATTGCTAAGGCACTTTCACTACTTTTTAAAACTCCCCAAAAACTATCCCTTCACTGGAAGTTCTGATACTTCATAAATTCGACTCTCTCTATACTTTTTAGTAGCCCCCGAATGCCGTATACCTGTGCATACGTTCACCCAGGTTAGGTAAGGACCTGACAACCTTATACCTGTGCATAAGTGTTCTCAGTTATGGGAGTTGTGGGATAGAACAACTAGAAGTGGACGTACCTGTGTACTGCCCAGCGACTAATTGAGCGGTTTGAGAGACCCGAAAGTCTCATTAACTCGGCGTTTGCCTGAGTATTTATATGTTACAAAATGCTGATGGCTGCATCATTAAGGATTAAAGTCGCTCCCGTCGACCGCTCAAATTGTTTATAATTAACAGTGAATGTTTATATAACATTTTTCAAGTTCAAGTTCAAACTTGCGACAGGGTGATATTTAATTAATGATTTTAATTAGTTCACAATATTTAATCAAATTTATGACGAAATTATTTATAGCACTCTAAGACTCTATTTGGCTTTGGAAAAACACAATTGATATCTTCTGAATTGTTTGCAGCCCCCTGTCAAACTTACGTTATGTTTTTTTTATTATTATCACCAAATAAATATTTTGATAAAGTTTGTATTCAACTGGCTGTTTCAAAAATCTGTTATTGTTTTTAATTAGTTATTATTGATAACAATACTCAAGGTATGTAATAAGTAATGTTTAAAAGATTTTGATTTTGTGTTAATGATTTCACCATATTTCCGAATACTAATATTCTGACAAAAGACATCAAGAAGAAAATGTTGCTCGAATTTACCCCATCTTGTAATATTTAATTAAATTTTGGCGTTTTGGGTGATTTTAAAATTGGTTAAAGGTTTCGCACAATATTTTTACTGTATATTTCATTCCTATTTTCTAATGCAACACAACTAAAAAATAGCGATATTATCTTATATCGAATATTGACTCGACTATAAAATTTAGGCGTGAAAATTAATCTGACAAAAGGATGAGCTGGTCTATGGCCGCCGCGTCAAAGGTAGCATGCCAACATGATTGTTTTATTTGTATCATGGCCTGCCGATATTCTGCTAGTGTTCGCGCGGGGAAGGAGCACACCGTTGACATGCCGCCGCGGAGGGTGATCCTTCTTATCATATAGTTTTGCCCAAATACATAATAAAAAGATAAAGACTGATATACTATGCTGCTAACCTGCTAACACTCCGTTAAGGTTATGGTGTTGGTGTTATACCTAATTGTGCAACAACTGAAGCCAGATTATCAGAAAATGGCGCGTCGAAATAAGGACTCCTTATTGGCTAAATTTGGAACGTGCGCAGTTTTCCCTGCTGCTATCTTGTTTGAGCATTTACATTTCTCTGTTTTTTTTTTGCTTCATATGTTGTACTGAAAGTATTTTCAAATGTCATTTAAAATAAATTACCCTTAACGCAACGCATTATTAAATTGGAATTTTAAAAGTTATATCTCTGTTGTAAAGTCATCGGTACGGGTGGGCAAGAAATTGAATAATCGATTAAACGCTTAATATTTTGGCAAATAACTGAATAATCGATTAATCGAAATAATCGATTATCGATATTTTCTGAAATATTATCGGTAATTTCTTAAAAGTGAATCGAATAATCGATTATTGTCGTCCACCCCTAATCCCATAATATTGTAGTAAGTGAAACTGAAGCTGAAATTTCGGTAGAATCATTATTGCTGATGCAAGACTGATGTTATTATAAAAAGAGGTAATAAATACTTTGGCTGAATCGGCAGATAAAAATTTATAATTTAGTTTTAATTTGTAAATATGGCTTTGATATTACCTTGGGATAGTCAGAATATAAGCAAGTGTTTTTGAACAACAGCTGCACTGATGCTTCTATATTTTTTACTAGTTTCGTCCCTATTAGATTAATTTTAAAAAATAGCGATCTCTGAAATACATGTATGGCAAAATTGCAGGCCCTCATCAACGCGTTTCTGTCGTCCGCTTAACATTCATTTTGCTCGTGAGACTCCTGAATTAACCGTTGCAAAAACAAAATTTGGATCATCGAATTAAAAATTTAAAACCTTTTTTTTACAACAAAGGAGCCCTTAATTTTCAAAACCATTTTTTAAAACGATTTAAGAACATACATATGATTTTTATACATGATTTTTATCGTTAGTGATAATTGATACTCCCTATATATAAATATAGACGATGAGCAAAAAATTCAACAACTATTTGTCTAAAACACGATATATTAAACGTGTAATACTTAATAACTTTTATGTCTTATTTCTGGTAAACCTTATTATGGCCAGCTTTCCTAGAAATTCGACCAGTGTGCGCCGGGTCCAAAGGTCACATGCCAGTATCATGCTAGTTTTCGCGCGGGGAAGGAGACATACCGTTGACGTGCCGCCGCGGAGAGTGAGTCTTCTTATCGTAGTTAATATTCGCTGCTAATATATGAGTTTATAAAGTTCCAACTAAGTAACAGAGAATCTCAGAATGCCCTGAATAAATATCAATACCCTAAATATAAAAAAATCACATATAAATTAATCCCATGGCAGCGATAATATCAGTTGACAAATAAACAGTTTAAGCATCGTAACCAGTTCAAATGACTAAAATAAGTTGATACTAGGTGAAACGAAACGAAAGTTGAACCCCACGACTAACCAAACCTAACCAAATCTTTGGAAATTGATTATAACGTATTGGAACCGACTTAATGTTTAGAATAATTTTAGACAAAGTGAAACTAACCGAAAGTTGATTGAACGACTAACGAATCTTAACCCAACCCATTAAAATTGATTATAACGTATTGGATCCGGTCCCAATGACTAAAATAAGTTGAGACTATGTGAAACTAACCGAAAATTGATTGGACGACTAACCAAAACTAACCAAATCAATTAAAATTGGTTATAACGTATCGGAACCGGCTCAAATTAGTAAAATAAGTTGATACTAAGTTAAACTAACCGAAAGTTGCTTCGACGACTAACCAGAACTAACCAAATCTATTGAAATTGATTATAACGTATCGTAACCAGTTCAAATGACTAAAAAAAGTTGATACTAGATTAAACGAACCGAAAGTTGATTAGACGTCTAACCAAATCTTTGGAAATTTATTATAACGTATCGGAACCGGCTTAAATGATTAAAATAATTTGAGACTAAGTGAAACTAATCTAAAGTTGATTGAACTACTAACGAAAACTAACCATACCCATTAAAATTGAACGTATTGGAACCGGTCCGAATGACTAAAATAAGTTGAGACTAAGTGAAACTAGCCGAAAGTTGATTGGACGACTAACTACACCTAACCAAATCTGTTAAAATTGGTTATAACGTATCGGAACCGACTCAAATAAATAAAGTAAGTTGGGACTAAGTGAAACTAACCGAAAGTTGATTTCACGACTAACCGGAACTAGCCAAATCTATTAAAGTTAATTATAACGTATCGGAGCCGACCCAAATTACTAAATTGGGTTGAGAAAAGTTAAACTAACCGAAAGTTGATTCGGCAACTAACCAGAACTAACCGAATCTATTACAATTGAGTATAAATTATCGGAATTCACTCAAATGGTTAAAATAATTTTATATTAAGTGATGTTTACCTCGTTAGATCGGGAATTGAGACGAATCGAATACAATTTTTTTTTAGTTTTTACAAACTGTAAAATCGAACGAAACTTGAGGTAATATGTATTTATATGGTACATTTTTGGTAAACTTAATTTACATAATGTGCTAAAAGTAATTTTTTACATTAAATTATGTTAGAGATGGGCAATGGTGACTTTTAGTTTTTCACGACAGACTAGTCGTGTTGCATATGGTTAGATCGGGCAATGAGAGACGAATCGGATGCAAATGTTATTTTGCTTTTTGCAACCACACTTAAAGTTATAAATTGTAAAAAACAACGACACTTGAAGTAATATGCATTTATGTGGTATATTTGGTAAACTAAACTTACGTAATCTAATCTGATCTAACCGAAACTAAGCCAAACTTATATCAAGTATTACTTTTAACACATTTATGCATTTGCATCCTTGTAAAGGGCTGTGAATTGTTTCATAAGAATATTCCACTCTGCAAAACAATTTGTGTTGCCTTTAAGAATTTACAAAAACGAAAATACGCAGTACAATTTAAATTTTATCTTTGATATTGTTTATATTTTGAAAATTTCGATCGCGTTTATCGAGGTTTTAATTTGATGGTTTGGATGAATACGCGCAATAAAATACTTTATAAAATCGCAATTCCATCAATAATTTATCAGAAACTAGGTGACTTTTCGCCTAATGCGCATATGCAATTGATAAATTTAATCCAATGAGCTACAAAATGTTCATCCTCTGATATTTTAAATATTAGAACTAAGTACTATCAAAGCATTTGTAATTTTAAATTTTTACAGGCAGTTACACTTTACCATTTTCTGCCTACGTCTCCGTTTTTAGGAAATCGAAACACTCGCACAGTTGGACCGTTTGCGTAAATGCGTTTACAAAAGGGCGCACAGCATTAAAAGGCATTACGATACACTATTTAAAGTTGTAGAAAATGCGATGTGGAGCAGGAAGGTGGTCGTTTGGAGACGGGGAGGATGGGGAGCCAGAGAAAAGGACCATAAAACCTTATTAAAATCTAGCGGCGGCATAAGTCGTTTTTCTTTAAACATCAGCTTTAGTAAAAATATTTTACTTTGTTAGAATTCAAAAATAAGAAGAAATCCTATATGATGGGGACTTTTTCAGAGCAGTGGATTTAAAGATAGGATTATTTTTATAAAAAAAACATACGTTTGAGTTCTTTCTCTAAGGATATAATCGTTGTAAAGTTTGGCGGCCTGGACAAAAAAGGGTTCGACGACAATCAAAGTTTTTCTTTTAGTTTTTCAGTATTTATTATTTCGAAAATTAAAGTTGGAAAAGTACGATAAATAAAAAATAACATTAAAAAAGGAGATAAATTTTCTTTTATATTTTTCCTCATGAATAACACTGACATTTTATGGGACATGGATAGAATGAAAAGAAGACTTGGTTTCATTGCTTTCTATAGAATATTCTTTGCTATAATTTTTGACCCTAAAATTACATTCTTCAAATGCTTGGAAAATTAGGATAATAACTCCCACGCCCCCCCACGCTTGCTGCCAATTTAAAATGTTTTATTTTGATGATTTATTCCCATTTAATTTTCACTTGGAAGTGAAGAATTTCCAGAGAACCTATGGTGGGGAACGAGCGCGTTCAGATCAGTTGCATTCTTGTTCCATAATACTTCACATCTTTATTAGTGTATTTTTACGATGATTTACGATAATAAATATTAAACGAAAATATTACAGCATAGATATTTCATCAAATATTTATACTAAGCTACATATAAAAATTAATAATAATTCAAAGCAATAACATCATGTGTTATATGTAGCTACTTATATACCAAGGGCGTCACTAACATGATTACTCCGGGGGAGCGACAAACCAGCCCGAGAGCCCATGGCCCGACTGATAGTGTGAGTTATAAACCATAACCCTCTAGTGGGTTATGGTTTATAACTCACGCTCTTTTTTTAAGTACTTACTGTTTATTTTTTAATTATGTTTTCGGACACATAATTTCATCAATTTCATCCATTTGCTCAAATTGATAAATGCTTTTGGGAATAATAGGTTTGTTCTAGCAGCGATTTCAAACGGTACAAAGCCATCCGGAGTTTGCGCATAGCAATATAAGCGACACTTATATCGCTATGCGCAAACTCCGGATGGCTTTATACCGTTTGAAATCGCTGCAAGAACAAACCTAATATAATCTGACAATAAATGCCAAAATTTTTCTAAGGAACAAGTCCCCAAGCAACCAAAAACAGGTAAAACAACCCGCTAAACTAGCATGTCAAAAGTCAGTCATTGTCTGACACTTTATTGCATATACAAAATAATGGTATTGGATAAAACTTTGTATGCCACTCGTGTGTTATGTTTTAAAAGTAACTTGAGAAATTACACCACTCGGCCTTACGGCCTCGTGGTATAACTTTTTCTCGCGTGACTTTCAACATAACACACTATAATTATTATATAATTTAGGCATTATGCACTCTTATACAGGGTGTTCGAAAAATAGACGGAGATATTTTAGAGGGTGATTCCTTGTTAAAAATTATGAAAAAAAGTTTCAATAAACAGGGGTTCGGAAATGCAGAGTTTTCAAGATACAGGATGTTAAAAATAAAATTATTAATCTCTTATAAAATATTTACTCGATTCTGTTGAAATTTGGCAATGTTATTTGATGTATTAAGAGGCTAATTTAGCCCTAAATAGATTGAAATTATTAAGTCCAGTGGCGTCCCGGGGGCACCTTAGCAAATATTATTATCAAAAAAATGTACGCCACTACCTTTTTTGTAATTTTAATATTTTTTATTTGATTAAGCTTCTAAAAATAGAACTTTTTTGCCTCTTGTATTTTTTTTCCTATCTCACTTCGTTTTCGAGAAAAAAAAAATAAAAACATTTTATTGCATGTCACTGGACAAAAAATCATTTCTGCATGGAGGTTTGCTATTTGTGCGCCTTTTTTTTAGAAAATAATTATACACGTAATTTCAACAGAATCGGTCAATGGATATTTAAGATATTAATAAAAAACTAATTTTTTAAAAAAGAGTTTGGAAATGTAATAAACTGGTCTTTATTTTTTTTTCCCGAAAACGAAACCAGACACGAAAACAATTGAAAAAACAAAAATGTGTATTGTTAGTTGTTTAATACCAAAAACAAATCAAAATTTTGTAAAAAAGTCAGTGGCGCACACTTTTTTGTCAATAATATTCGATAAGATGCCTCCTGTGACGCCACTGGACTTAATTTTTTTATTCTAATTAAGCCCCATATTATTACGTACAAGACTACCAAATTTCAACAGAATCGATCAATGGATATTTAAGATATTAATAAAAAACCGATATTTAAAAAAAAAGTTTGGAAATATAATAAACTGTTTTTTATTCTCGAAAACGAAGTAAGATGCGAAAACAATTCAAGAATCAAAAATATTGTATTATTAGTTGTTCAATACGAAAAAAATATAATATGTTTTAAAAAGTCAGTGGCGCACACTTTTTTGACAATAATATTCGGTATGATGCCTCCCGAGACGCCACTGGACTTCATATTTTTAATTTTATTAAGGCTAAATGAGCCCCATATTATTGCAAACAAGACTGCTAAATTTCAACAGAATTGGTCAAATGGATAGTTAAGATATTAATAAAAAACCAATTTTAAAAAAAAAAATTTGGAATAATTGTAATACACTGGTTTTTATTTTTTTCTCGAAAATGAAGTTAGATACAAAATAAATTCAAGAAACCAAACTGTTGTATTTTTAGTTGCTTAATACGAAAAAAATATATAAAATATTTAAAAAAGTTAGTGGCGAGCATTTTTTGTCAATAATATTCGGTATGACGTCCGCCGAGACGCCACTGGACCTTATATTTTTAATGTAATTAAGGCTAAATGAGCCCCATTTTAAAACAGATAACACTACAAAATTTCAACAAAATAAGTAAAAGGATATTTAAGATATTAATAAAAAACCGATTTTTTTTTTTAAAGTTTGACACCCTGTATCTTGAAAACTCTGCATTTTCGGACCCATGTTTATAGAAACTTTTTTCATATTTTTTTAAGAAGGCATCACCTTCCAAAATATCTCCGTCTATTTTTAAAACACCCTGTATACTCATTCATGTCGCAGACTCCAATCATACCTCCAGGAATAGTGGTTCATGTTCATGTTATTATAACTATAAGCATAGGTTTAATATGGTACTAATGGCACTCGTTGATGGAAAATATATAATTATATTATGTGATTTTGGAGCAAACAGTAAAGTATCTGATGAAGGTATTTTACAGAATATAAATTTCTTTGAACATTTCGAAAGTACCTTTAGAACAAAAATTTTATAATAATCCGCGTATACTTCTTTACGCCTTAGTTGCTGACGATGTATTTCTTTTAAGGAAAGATATGTTAAAACCATTTAGACAAGGTGACGTCGTAGTATTAGGAAAAAGTTTACAACTATGTCGTGAGCACGTCGAATAGTGGAAAATACGTTTGGCAGATTAGCATCGAGATTCGGAATTTTTAGAACAGCAATAAACATAGAACTGAAAGACAAAATAAATCACCTACTATCGCAAGCTGCACTATGCACAGTTATTTCATGTGATATTTGGCTAATCATTATATTGCTTCAGAATATTTCCTCTTATATCCTCATTCATGAGGACGCAGCTCGTTCCTAACGCGAGGGAGAAAATCAGATTGCTGCCATCAATGAAGATATAAATGCCATCGTAGAATGGAATGAGAAAAACAATCTCCAGTTTAACGAAGGAAAGACTCAAGCAGCTATCCTCTCAAGTCAAACACCTCAGGGCCTGACTTATCTTATCAATGATAGGACAAACACTAGCTCTGGCCTCATCTATAAGCTTGCTGGACATCAAAGTAATAAGCAACATGTCTTGGCGTCACCAAAATCGCCAAGGCAGTAGCACAAAAGCTAGGAGTCATTTGTTTTGCAGCAAGTTGTATACACCACATCCGCTCTTATTGCTCCATATAGCCAAGATCAGACCCTCTCTGGGATACTGTTCACATGTGTTGATCTCGGCACCCAAACACTTGCTCAAGATATTGGACTCAATTAAATGGAGAGCAGTCCGTCTTTTGCCCAGAGTTGATGATACCCTTGATCATCAAGGGAAATTGGCGGACTTATCTCTTTGCTATCGATACTACTACGAAAGGTGTTCGAACGAGCTGGCAATTAGGATTCCACCCAGAGTTGTGCCAAACAAAAAACACCCATCAGATTCAAGTTGCTTATCAACATACGATTCAGTTGCGAACACCTAGAAAGTCGCTGTTACGGGACTCCTTTCTGAGTCACGTTTTTCCCGAAAACTATAACTTAAGCGCTTCAAGGCCAACGTCCACCTTCATCTTCGCACATGCACCGCTCGTTGAATGGTATAGAATTTGCCTTTTGTGTATGTCGAACATAAAAAAAAATTATGAGCGTGAAAAATAGTCAAAGTCAAATTTAGAAAGTACTTTATTAACTAGAAAAAGTTCATCATTGACAAAGCAGGTTATTACTAAAATGATCCTTCACCTATATAAAATAATTAGTATATTGGTAATATAAATACAACACAACATAAAAAAATCACTTATCTAAAACCTAAAGCAGACACAGAACAACAAATAATATTTAATTCATTACATACAATACATATAACCTTCTGGAAATAAACAAAAATATAGCAAAACAGCACGCGTTTTAAAAGTACACTTTCCCAACAAGACCTCCTGAAATATTTTAAATCACTAATAGTCCTAATCTGAATCGGCAAGTAATTAAAATATTTTCTGCCTTCATAGCATGTTTTTGTTGGTATTGACAAGGGCAAGTCGAGAGCTGACATGCTGAGGGGCAGGACCCCGAATGCTATGACGATTCTTATATATCAGTGATGCTGTTTGAAGAATAAACAAAGAACAAAAGTAAGAATTCTTTGAAATTCTTTGGATCACATTTGCGATCAAGTGGACAGCCTTCTTTTGAAGAACGAACAAAATATTCAGCAGATGTCGGCTACTAAAACCCCAAAATGGAATTTCATATCTGAAGTGCGATTCAAAAAGGGCAAAATAGACGGTCCTTGCCATCATTGGGCCAAGTTCTAAGCGCCTTCTTCAAATTGCAACATATCCCGGCGAAAGCCTCTCGATCAACTTCAAAATGCGATCTTCAAACAGCAGTTCACCGCCAATCAAAACACCCACCAATGTTAGTTTTCGTAATATTAAAAGAATGGCGATCGACATCGCACCACTCTTTTATCTTTAACAAGTCATTAGTGATTCTTTCCCTAAGTTGTTCAGTATTCTCACTGTGCCAGACAACAGAGCTGTCGTCAGCAAAGAGTGTAAATATGCCTGAAATTTTAACTTGGGTAAGGCCATTTACGTAGATCAAGAAGAGAAGGGGTCCCAAGACAGGCCCCTGCGGAACACCACACTCAATCCCCATATCCGCCGACCGCACACCAGACACAATCACTGATTGATTGCGACCGCCAGGATAGGAGGTAAACCATGCAAGAGTCGAGCCCCTAAACCCATATCTCTCGAATTTTGACAGCAGTATTCTGTGGGCCACGCAGTCAAATGTCTTCGACAGATCACATAAGACTGCTGCCGCCGCCTTTCCCTCATTGATATAGTTATAAACCACCTCCAGGAAACTGAAGATGGCCTCATGGGTACCCTTTGAGTCTTGAAATCCAAATTGGTTTGTCGCAATCACATTATGCGTCTCGAGGTACTTCCAATTTTCCTCTTTGCATTTTTCTCAACAACTTTTGAGATGGTAGGCAACAGGGAAATAGGAAAAAAGTTAGAGGGTTTGTGCAGATCGATCCCTTTGTGCAGGGGGATGACTATTGCCGATTTAAGGCATGACAAAATATACCATTAGACCAGGCGTCATTGATAGCTGCAACCAGAACATCCAGACCGCTGTCAGGCAACCGCAAAAGGACTTTAGCCGAGATTCCATCATCACCAGAGGATTTCCCATTCCTTACGCCGATCAGTGCCTCTTTAACCTCATGGATCTGAGTGGGGAAAAAACTAAAACAAGCCATGCATGGAGAAACCATCCAGAAACGAGATAGGATCAACAGCAGTCGACAAATTTTGGGTTAAACTACCCGCGATGCTGCTCTAAAATGTATTCAATCCATCAGGGTCAATTCCATTCTCATGACAGCCATGTCCATACCTGTTTTACAATTCACCAACAATAGACCAGCTCTCCCGCTGTCTATTCCTAGTGGACAAGAGCATCTCACTATAATATAATGTTTTTGCAGCATTAACGACTTTCCGGTATATACTGCGGTACCTATTACAGTAGGAGGTAAAGTCTACATTAGCAGAAAATGTCTTTAAATGGTTGAGTAAGCAAAAGATAACTGCGGATAATTTAAGGCCCTTTGTAACCCATGGTTAATTACTTTTCTGCAATGATAGGGTAATTCTAGAGTAATTGTTCTTTGCGATCAATATTAAATATGCAATGATACAATAAATAAGAGGGTGTATTTCTAAAAAATGTCGCTATCATCTGATATGAGGCTTCAATTTTATTTCTGTCTGTGTCATGTTACGTTGCATTATTATTCTTGCTCTTAAAGTGTTAACATCTGATTGTTACATCTATTTCATTCATTCCTAACTTTGGCAATGCAATCTTCCGATTTTTCTCTTAAATACTTCCTGGTTCCTTTGTTTTAAACTCTTGTGATTTTCTTGATGAACCAATAGATTTGTATATATTCTTCAATACTCGGCAATTTCAGTTATTATCCTGCTGAGCAGAATTCAGCGATTTGAAGGTCCTCTCTTTTTAATTAATATAGAACACGCAGGCTTATTACAAAAATCTATCATTGACTAGGTCATCCGCAACAAGGCAGAGGCGGCTACGTTGCAAATTTTACCAGAAAAATCTCGTGACCTTTATAATAAAAAGTTCAAGGCATTTGAAGACTGGATGAATGCTAAGCGCGTTAAAGGTATAAATGAGAGCGTTTGGCTTGCTTACTTTCTTGAACTATACAGAAATTTGTTGCATCATCGTTATGAACTAAGTATTCAATGCTTAAGTGAACTCTCCAGGTTTACAAAAACATCGATATCTCTAATTTTCCGCAACTTATAAACTTTTTGAAAAGCAAGGCAAAAGATCATGAGTAAAGAAAATTAAAAACTCTTGAACGCAATGATATTCCCTTGACTTCCTTCTAGATCCGCGGCTGATATCCCTGGTAGGCATGCTTCGCGATTTATTGTGATTCAGTCTTATTAGACGATATCATATTAAAGTACCAATTTATACTTACTATTGGGAATGATTAAAGGGCAACGAATCATTGTTGATTTTGACTAATATAAGTTTGACTGATAATCTTCAAATTCTACTTCAATAGTATTGTCTCATCACCTTCTTCATCCTCTTCTTGCTGAATATCTGTAAATTGTTCTAAAAAGAAAGATGCATCAGATATCTCGTCATTGACTTCATAATAATCCTCATCTGTTGCATTTGATTCCATATTATAGTAAGAATGGCCCTGACAATTGGTACATTCTGGTGAAGAAAATAGTCCGACTTTTTTACAGACACAATTTGAACTGCAACCCTTTTTTGCAATTGCAAAAAATGGTGTTAGGGAGTTTTTCTGGAGCAGGTGGGAGTAAAGTTTCAACTGGCTCCAAAGTATTATATGTTAACTTCCAACCACAGTCGCAGTCCTTTGCATCCAGTTGATTGTCTAGCCACGCTTGATAGATAGTATACACGATATAAGTGTTTAAATGCAGAAGCATATGTTGGAGGAAGACAAGATGGTTGTACTCTTTTATTGTTCCGTATATCTTTTAGGAAACTGAAATATCTATATTCGTCTATACAATCAAATTTTATTTGGAGCTCCATATACAGCAAGAAGAAAGCGAGTCCTCTTTGTGATAATGTCTTGTGGACAAGAGACATTTTCACAAAAAATACTTCTGTGCAATCAATTAAATCATTACGTTTTTCAAACAATTTAAATATTGTTGTTTTGCCTCTTTTGAAAATTGCTCATGTAGTATCGCAGCCAGTTACTGCATGTAAAAATAAGGTATGATCTTGACATTTTAGATATTATGTAGATAAACTTTTCGATTAATATATTTTGGTTTATACTTGAGCCCTTCCAGGGTTCAAAAAATAAACAATCTTATCAATCAGTAGTATTAACAATTCAACATCCTCACCAACAACAACAATAGCTGTATCTGTTGTACTGAAATTTTATATCGCTGTGTTAATTAGGAGAACATCAGCGTCATTATGAGCTTGTTTCACTGAGTTGTCCGCAGTTGTAAATTTTTCACATAACATTGAAGCGAGATTTGTTGGGAGTATTTGCGAGAAATTGTTATTGGTTTGTTGGAACTGTCATAAACTGATCAAACACGACATCACAAGGTGAAAATATTTTTGCAGTCCAACGACGTGTTCTGCAGCTTTAATATTTAATACTACAGTTACTCTATGACCATAATGCCTATGAATGTACTGAATATATTTCACAAAAATAACGTTAAATGTTTCTTCTCGCTCCGACACAATGCGATGTAATAGATATCTCCATCGATAATGTAGATAGAATTTGTTTTTGTCAATTTCAATGCCCACTGACTAAAAGCAGTTGTAAATGGGGACTTCTGCATTTTACGCATCCCAATTGAACCGAAGAGTGATAATAAGAAGGGGGTTAATTCATATTCGAAGAATGTTTTAATTTCATTCTGAAATGTGTTAGTAATACCCATGCGTCCAAATAATAATACATGATCTCATCATGAACTTTTATGGTGCTACTCATGATTAAAACGGATAGTACTTTGTCACAGCAATTTAATTTAATATTATTGGATGTTGGTCCTCACCATCATTATGACAATTAATTTTATTATCATCGACTGCTCCACTAGCAATTTATATGATTTTTTATGCTGTGGAAAAGGTATCGAGAACCATTCAAGAAGTACTGTAATGTCTTTAGTATCTCTCTTCACTTGTGATTCACTTGCATCTACATGTTGATCTCTGCGCACAGTGTTCATCGCATGCATGCCATAAACTCATTTACTTACAACACTCTCTTGCGTACTTCTTCCACGAGCAGTACCTTCATCTGTCTTCATTGATTGCTCAATGACGGTATTTAACGTCCGATAATGTATATGCGCCGCGTAGAGGTGCATATTACTATTTTCGATGTTTGAAATAGTGATCTTGCGAATGGTAATTCGTCGGAAAAAACTACGAAACAATTTTGTAGACAACTGCATGATTTACAACTCTTTTCTTATCTCGATTACGGGAAAAAATGCAAAAAAGATACTTGTGACATTAAATATTTTTTTAGCGACGTAGGATCGATGGGGATTTTTGATATTTTATCTTTAACAGTCTAATGAACATATAAGCCAATTTTTAGCTTTATGCGAATTATTGTAAACTTGCCATTTTTTTGCTTATTTTTACTGGATTATTATTTATGGGGACTGCGGGAACTTGGCTTGCAGATGTGATGAACTGGCTAATTTGAGTCTGGAAAATTATTATATAGCTGATACAAAGAGCAAGAAATCTCGTAGTTTCAGAATAATTCAGGAAGGATTTCCAGTCAATCCTGTAGAATTGTGCAAAAAATACAGATCTTGAAGACCAAAAACCCATAAAATATATTTTGAATTATATAAAAGTGGTAAGTGTACGACACAATGCAATATAATAAACACTTTGTCAAAAATGCCATTAAATATTGCATCGTACTTCTGCCTACAGCTTTATACACCGGTCACTGAATGCAAAGATCATCCGCTACGTCATTGGCAAATGCAAGAACATCACAGCACTAGCATGACATGGAGGATGGAGATCTGCAACGTTCGCAGAACCGCAGAATAATATATAGAAGAATCAATCCATCGATAATAAAACTGAGATTTGAAAAAAAAATCCAGGGTGCCGCAAGTGTTCGAAAACGAGCTAATGTAATAACAGAGCATAGTTCAAGCACTGAATTTCCCAACTGCATATCATTCTCATTTAATATTAATGCTAATTTAAGAAAATAAATTGTATAAAATTATAAATAAAATTTGAATGTTTTGAGAAAAAGGGCATGACTTATCATAGAAGACTTCTACGACCTTCTCGATATGAAAAACGAATTCCACTCACCCAAAAAGCCCCATAGAGTAGTTAAAACCAAAAATCTTTGGAACCTACGAGATTTCCTATTTCGAAGCCAAATCGGAAGAAAAAATCCCATTTTCGAGTAGAAAATGTTATTTTCTCGAATATCTACCGAGACTGCGTACGATCGAATGCAAGGCGGCACATTAAAGTACCTGAAGAAGCATATATTTTTGCTTTTTACCGTTTTGTTCTAACGCTGACAGTTTTCGAATTACAATTGATTTAATGAAAATCTGTATTTTTTTAAGGGAAAACCTACCCTAAGAAAAATTTGTATATTTCGTAAACGGTTAAAAATGCATTTATATCATACCATCATTAAGGTAATAAAACTATTACAAAACATATACAAGAACATTCCCATGTGGAGGAGTTAAACCGTCAAATCGTTAACACTGCCTGCAAACAAAAAGCTATAGAAGACCTATCCGAAAAACCTGCGAAGATTATTCGCAGAGTGCTTCAACAAAAATCTGCCATCAATTGTTACATCTAACATTGCTTCGGTCCGAAGAAACATCTCTAATGCTCGTAGAAAAATGCAGCCAAGTTTACCGAAAAACATCCAGGAAACGTTTTACTTTCTTGACAAGGCAAACATCCAAACTTGTAGGGATGAGCAGTTTTTACTTTGTAACAGTAGAATAATTGAAGAGATAGTTATATTTCGTGTCAATCTAATATTCAGATGTTAGAAAAAGATGACACATATTTATTTAGATGGTACGTTTAATTACTGCACACAGTTTCTCTGCAAATGTTTTACTTTACATGGTTGTTGTAACGGGCATTATATTCCATTAATTTTTTCATTGTTACCAAATAAACGAACAGAAACGTATAAAAATCTGTTCAACTTAATAATCAATATTTGTAAGGATAATGGTATTACATTAAGGATTTCGAATTGCACCAACAGACGAAAATGTTCGAAAATATTCAGATTATTTAATAGATAACTATATAAAACAAGATTCTCTCTTTCCACCTTACCTTTGAGCTCAGAACTCAGCTGAACTTACGTGCACTACTAAAACGGGCCTCACACGAACAATAATATTGTCAATACTTGCGATATTGATGATGATATTGACTATAATATTGACCGTGTGAGGATAGCATTTTTAATATTGTCAATATATTGAAGGATTTTCACGATCCCGAAAATATTTTGGGCGTAACCAAATATATTGACAATATTTTGATCCTTCCAGGGCCATTTTGACAATATTTGTGTCAGTAGCTCTGTGGTCATGAACGAAGAAACGTCACCGCCCGCGCCGGCGCCGTCACCGGTTTCACCGGCAGAATCTATAGACGATACGAAAACAGACGAATATGATGAGCGCGAAGTATTAAAGACGTTTATCAGTGTGTATAGACAAAATCCGATACTTTGGAATACGCCATTGAAGGAGTATTCCGACAGAGATAAAAAATAAGTGCTATAAACATTTAGTAGAAGTACTTATACCAGAAAATTAAAAAACGGGCTACAATTGAGGATGTGAAAAAGAAAATTAATTCGTTGAGAACGAACTATAGAAAGGAACTTAAAAAAATCAAGGATGCTCAGAGAAAAGGAAGTTCCACTGATGACATTTATAAATCGACTTCATGGATATTTTGGAAACTTCAATTTTTAAAAGATGTGGAAAAGCTAGATAACAACAGATCTTCTTTGCCTGAAAAAATTACGGTAAGCATATTTTATTTATATGACACAACAACAAACATCACTTTTAAACATAAATGGTTTGCCTGGTTTCAATATTATTTTACATACATAAGGGCAACTCACATCTGTATCTGGTAATTTTGAAGGTTTGGGAATATTTAATTTATCATTTTGTAGCAACTCCTAAAATTTTGTATTGTAAACTACGCCACCATCTGAAACTCTACCATTTGCTCCAACGTCAACCATCAGGAATTTGTAATTGGCATTGACAATGGCCATCAACACCACACTGTGAGAGGCTTTATAGTTGAAGTACCTGGACCCAGCATTCCGTGATTTAATAATAGTAATATGTTTTTTATGAAATGTGCGCCAAAATAACAGCAATACACGCTTTTCGTTTCATGTTTTCTTTCAAAATTTTGTTCAGAAACTAAGTATTGATACAAATATTGATCGTATGAGGCCTTTATTAAGATATTGCCCATATATTGTCAATATAAAATATTGACAATAATCTTAATCGTGTGAGGCCTGCTTGATGCCTGTGAATCTTTTCACAAACATTTCAATGCGTCGTTTTATAAAACAAATCCTAACATTTCAATTTTTTTTTGGAAAACACAAAGAATTTCAAACTGAAAATTATGTAAAATTACAGAGCGTCAATATTACGGCTACAATACATAATAGTAAAATCAAGAACCGCCAAAAATGTACAGAAAAAATTATAGAATCTTATTCAAGAAAGGAAATTAGTGGACTACATTTTATTAAATGTGTTTCTTTTCACTGTGGTGCTACCTACTAATTATTGAAATTATGAAAGTTATCATTTTGTATTAGTTGCTATTTCTAATGTAGAACACTATGTTGTATGCTGTATAATAAACAGATTTATGAAAATAAACCGTGCTTTATTAGGTAAATCTCGGGAACCAATTTACACATAAAGGTCAGGTAAACTAAAAATGTTGGGAACCAATTTACACATAAAGGTCAAGTCAACCAAAAATATTGGCAACCAATTTACAAATTATTTTTGACCCTTCTTAGTTTGGGAACCAATTTACATGTACCCGTTCCGGCTGCTTTTTCATGTTCGGAACATACACAAAAGGGAAATCCTATACCACTCAACAAGCGGTGCGTTTACGAAGATGACGTTAGGCGTCGGAATTAAACAGCTGGTAGGTTATAGATTCCGGGAAAGACGTTACTCGGAAGTCCATTCCAGAGCGAAGCAGTTCTCTAGAAAAAGGCGTCCCGCAACAGCAACGTCCTAGGTAAATAAAGATAAGGTCAATACAAATATACGGTTTTATTCGTTTGGAGATATTCGTATATTTAGACAGGAACCTACCATATTGTCTAGCATTCGTGCAGATCGTAACTAACCCAAACTACAGTTATAGTTTTGATGTAAGATCTAAAAGTAATCGATAGTATTTAAAATGTCAAATTTTGGCTAATAGTCGCCAAAACTATTTAATTTGGATTAAAAATTCAAATTGTAGCTCTCATCATTTCTGTAAAGTTACAATATAAATAATGTTGTATCTAAATCTAGACCAACTCTTGATAAGGACAGCGGAATTATCTTCAACTATATTTCCGAATATTTCACAGTTGATCAGTAAACTGGAAGCGAATTCCAATATTTAAAAGTTATTATAGGAAATGCGTACTTATTTATCATAACAAGTCTTAGTTTTTCAAGAAACTAACTAATTTATGATATGCATACTAGTTTTCGAGATAACCGATATATCTTCTTTATTTCTTTTCCTTATAAATATGTCACGGTAAACCTGTGGCAATAAAAAAGTAGTCTTTGGTTTCAACTTCTAATGATTAAACATTTATTGATAGCAACGAAGTATAAACAGCCGGTGTATATTTCTAAGTTAAATCCTTACTAAACCTTGCTCAACGTTAAATTGAAATAATACTCTTAAATTCTTTAGGTAGGTAAAATGAAATTACGTAAGGCAGTTACATTTAACTTATTTAAGGAATTTCTGTTATTTGGCTTAATGCTTCTAACGCTACTTTCATCTCTAAAAGGTACTATGTTATTAGATCCGCTCCAATTATTATTAAGTCTTCATGTGTAGACTTTACTGTTATACAGGAAATATAATTAATTATCAGAAACAGACTCAGTTATATTATATAGATATTGCGTCAAGAGGGTCTGGAAACAGA
>MU183359.1:85244-100532 GCA_016904865.1 Pissodes strobi | reverse complement strand
GTATATGTATATACATCATCCAAAAATAAGAAAAAAAGTTGATATAAAAGTAGGTCCGGAAATGCTTAGTTTTCAAGATACAGGGTCTTGAACATTTAAAAAAAATCGGCTTTTTTAAAAATGTCTTAAATATCCTTTGTCCGATTTTGTTGAAATTTGGCAGCGTTATTTACAGTGATAAGCTAAGTTTTCTTTAACTAGATTAAAATTATCAAGTCCAGTGGCGTCCCCGAAGGCACCTTGTAGAATATTTTTGTCGAAAAAAATGTACGCCACTGAATTTTTGCAATTTTTATATTTTTTATGATTAAGCCTAACCAATGTTTATTAGAACTTTTTCTAGTATTTTTGGTTGGTGCATGTTTTTGTTGTTCAGAGACATGCAATAATATGCTTTTTATTTTTTCTTTCGAAAACGAGTTAAGATATGAAAACAACTCAAGAGACAAAAAAACATTATTTTTAGTGGCTTAATCATAAAAAAAATATAAAAATTGCAAAAAAGTTAGTGGCGTACATTTTTTTCGACAAAAATATTCGACAAGGTGCCTTCGGGGACGCCACTGGACTTGATAATTTTAATCTAGTTAAAGAAAAATTAGCCCCTTATCACTAAAAATAACGCTGCCAAATTTCAGCAAAAGCGGGCAAAGGATATTTAAGATATTGTTACGGCTAGCCTAACAACCATCCGAACGTTTTTGTGCTACCCTATAAAACTAGCCGCCGCCGTGCCGCTCGCTTCCCTGTCTGTATGACTCATCGCCCGGCCGGTCGCGAAGTTTCAGTATCGCTGGAATTGTCTCGATGGCCTCGTCGAGATCATATAGAGTGGCCTCGGAATATTTCCCGAATATTCGTGATAAATTTGAGATTATATATAAGCAGACCTAAGTCGGATAGTTAGTTCAGTTCAGTTAATCATAGAGTGTTGAATAGATATTAGTGGTAAAGTTATAAGACTAGTTTAGTGAGTTAAATTGTATACAGTGGTAGTGAATAAAGAGAGTATTAGTTGAAAATAGAAAAGTTGTAATTCTGTTAAGAACCCACGGGAAAAACGTAACATTTGGTGTCAGAAGTTGGATTGTAAAGGGACCGGACTTGCGAAGTATTTTTCGAGGAAAGAAGAGGTACAAGTACGTCAACGAGACCGTTTAATTGGTGGATTCTGGTAAAAAAAGTTTATAACATCCTATGGTCAATACGCGGCAACAAACGGCAGAAATGGAGCAAATTAATAAAATGTTGGCCGATTTCATGGAAAATCTAAATGCTGAGAGACAAATAGAACAGGGCCGGCTGCAGAAAATTTTTCAAGATCACGAAGATAAAAAGCAAGCGGATCGGGAAGAGGATGAACGTAGAAGGCAAGCGGATCGGGAAGAGGATGAACGTAGAAGGCAGGCGGATCGGGAAGAGGATGAACGTAAAAGGCAAACAGAACAGGACCGGCTACAGAAAATTTTACAAGACCAAGAAAATAAAAGGCAAGCAGAACAGGACCGGCTGCAGAAAATTTTTCAAGATCAAGAAGATAAAAGGCAAGCTGAACGGGAGGAGGATGAACGTAGAAGGCAAGCTGAACAGGACCGGCTTCAGAAAATTTTGCAAGACCAGGAAGAGAAAAGGCAAG
This sequence comes from Pissodes strobi, assembly GCA_016904865.1. Classification (NCBI taxonomy): domain Eukaryota; kingdom Metazoa; phylum Arthropoda; class Insecta; order Coleoptera; family Curculionidae; genus Pissodes; species Pissodes strobi. Next base: position 98,896 of record MU183359.1, on the reverse strand, counting down.
CAGAGCAGGACCAGCTTCAGAAGTGGATGCTGGATGTAATTGTAGGCGAGCAAGGAAAATTACAGAAAATATTGGACGGACAAAATGAGAAATTTGAAAAAGAAGTAAACAATATTCAAAAAGAAGTTGGAAATGTACAAAAAAAAGTAGGAGACGTACAGAAAGAAGTGAAGAATCTACAAGCAGAATTTACCAGACTAAAACATCAAGCACCCACCGAGAGGGCATTCACCTCAGGACAAAACATCAAACCTCCAACGTACGACGGTCAAACATCCTGGACAATGTACAAAAGACAATTTGAAGCCGCTGCTGTTGCCAACGGTTGGAATAATGAAGAAATGGCTACATCACTAGTGGTAGCGCTTCGTGGATCTGCCCTGGAACTACTGCAGACCATTCCCATCAGCCAACAAGGGAAATATGACATCCTTGTAGCTGTCCTGGAGAGACGATTTGGAGACCAACATCGAAGACAACTGTAAGTAAAGTCTCGGCATCAGAAGCCTGGTGAAAACCTGCAAGAATTTGAGGCAGACATTAGACGTCTCATTCAATTGGCCTACCCGGGAGCGACAGAGGAATTTCAAGAGGAACTTGCTGCCCAATATTTCGTGGATGGTATCAGAGATCCAGAAACTCAGAAAATGCTACGCCTAGCCAAATTTGATAACAGCAGTGAAGCTTTGGGTCGAGCCCTAGAAATCGAGGCGGCCTGTAACATCTCTAAGCCAGCAATCAGGGAAGCATCCATCAAGGAAGAAAATCTGGTGAACAATTGTGAACTAACTGAAATGGGCGGTATTTTAAAGAAATTAACCGAAGTTCTTCAGACCACGGGGAGATTCCGGGAGTCACTAGAAATTAGGCCATACAACCGTAATCAGTGCTATAGATGTGGCAAGACTCGACACTTAAAAAGGGACTGTCGAGTACAAAGATTCCAGGAGCCAATAGAAGATAGGCCACATAACCGAAATACATCAAATCAGTGCTATAGATGTGGAAAGACTGGAAATTTCAGAAGGGACTGTCGAGTACGGATATTCCGTGAGCCTGCAGAAGTTAGACCATGTAATCAAAAGGCTATAAATCAGTGCTATAGATGCGGCAGGACTGGGCATTTCAAAAGGGACTGTCAAGTACAAAGATTCCGGGAGCCACTAGAAGATAGGCCACGTAACCGAAATATTTCAAATCAGTGCTATATAGGTGGCAACATTGGGCATTTTAAGAGAGACTGTCGAGTACAACTACGACCTACAGCTCCATCCAGAGACAACAGCAGTTCAAAGCCAAGTCAGAAAGAGTTGAAACAATATAACTTTAAGGCTCAGCACAGAGAAGGAAGATGGCATAGTAATACAGATGCTTTATCCAGAAGGTCATGTGAGGATAATTATAAACATCGCCAAAGAATTGACCAACAAGAAGGAATCACTCCCATTAGACGAATCAGGTTTAAGGTTGATCAGCAGTGGACCACAGAGCAACTAAAGAAAGATCAGCTTGAGGATAATGAAATAGCACTACTACTGAAAGCTAAGGAAGAACGTCAACCAAGACCAAGCTGGAGAGATATTTCAACTAAGGGATCTACTTTTAAATCTCTGTGGGCTCAGTGGGACTCCCTGGTAGTTGAAAATGGGCTCCTTAAACGAGCCTGGGAAAGCGCCGATGGCAAGGTAGTGAAGACGCAGTTAGTGGTACCAAGGAAGAGGGTATCGGAAGTTCTGGACGAAGTACATAATAGAAAGTTTGGTGCTCATCTCGTAGTTAACGGAATGATTGACAAGATCCGCGACAGATTTTACTGGGTCAATTACTGCCAGGATGTGAAATCATGGTGCCAGCAGTGTTCAACCTGTGCCTCAAATCAAGGATCCCAGACAAGATCCAGTGGGAAGATGAAACAGAATGATGTGGGACTACCGTTTGAACGTCTCCGAATGAAGGCTCGATATGATCTCCAAGCTAACTCTAGGGGATTTCGGATGAACGATAAAGTCTGGTTATATAACCCGCAAAGGAAGACAGGAACATCTCCCAAGCTGACACCAGTATGGGAAGGACCCTATACGGTCATCAAAAGAATTAATGACGTTGTGTATAGAATTCAGCGTAGCCCCAGAAGCAAACTGAAAGTTGTCCACCTCGACAGGTTGAAAGCATCTCACAGACATGAAGTAGCTGATCGGGACGATCAGAATTAAGAGGGAGGCAATGTTGCGGCTAACCTAACAAGCATCCGAACGTTTTTGTGCTACCCTATAAAACTAGCCGCCGCCGTGCCGCTCGCTTCCCTGTCTGTATGACTCATCGCCCGGCAGGTCGCGAAGTTTCAGGATCGCTGGAATTGTCTCGATGGCCTCGTCGAGATCATATAGAGTGGCCTCGGAATATTTCCCGAATGTTCGTGATAGATTTGAGATTATATATAAGCAGACCTAAGTCGGATAGTTAGTTCAGTTCAGTTAATCATTGAGTGTTGAATAGATATTAGTGGTAAAGTTATAAGACTAGTTTAGTGAGTTAAATTGTATACAGTGGTAGTGAATAAAGAGAGTATTAGTTGAAAATAGCAAAGTTGTAATTCTGTTAAGAACCCACGGGAAAAACGTAACAATATTTTAAAAAAGCCGATTTTTTTTTAAATGTTCAACACCCTGAATCTTGAAAACTAAGCATTTCCGGACCTACATTTATATCAACTTTTTTTCTTATTTTTGAATGGCAAATTTCCAGCAGAGTATTGGCGCATATTTTTGAAACACCCTGTATATATAGCAATTAAAAATTTAATAATATTCTTCCTGCATTTTACTCTCACCATTAAAAATTTTGGTATTTAGGTATTTCGGGACGTCAATGTTATTCCCCGGCCATTTGGCCTGGGTTTTATTATTAGACTCTGACACCATTAGAGTTCGAAGAGAAGCGGCACGTATTCTCGGTGACACCAAACATTGAACACCGAGAAATTTTGTTTGAAAATGAAGCTTTATGAGCAATTTTTCAAAAAAGTGCAAAAAAAATGATGATTTGCCTAAAAAATACAAAATATGCAAATTACTTATTTGCCTAAATCTTAATTACTTTATAATAAATTCCTGAAATTTCCTGCTTTTACTTTCCTATTATGACTAACTTGAAATCAGGTACCTGGAAGCTTTGGTTTAATTCTTGAACTATTTATACGGTGGCATTTTTTTTCCGTGTATCTGTCTTATTTAAATAACAGATCTCTCTCCTAAAATTACAGGGCTGTGGGTGTATTATATCCCGAGCTTTCACATTTAAGGCAATATATGTACTCTACAGATATAGACTGCGACTGACAGCAAATTTCTCAGATATCCTATACCACCTATAACAGCCATTTAGTGAAGCAATTGTTGAATATCAAGAACATTAATAAATGTGAAGAATAAATTACAGCATTCTTCATTGTGTTTTGAGGTTTTGTCGGCACACAACAAGCAACATTTCATTGATATTAAGATGTGAAATGCATTATATACTGTTCGCTATAAATTAATGAATACTTGGCGTATAAATTGCATAGATTAACATTCTTAACATAGTTAATTATAATTAGGAATAAGGTGAATAAATTGTAATATTATCAATATAGGTATAGTACCTAGTAAATTGTTCGTAAGAGCGTCTTTCGAATATTGTTAATATAACTAGTAAGATTAAGATTTTTTCCTGTTTCATGAAATATACATTAATCTAAAGTAGTCTGTTCAGTAGCATGATACACTCAAACAGGGTAAAAAGGTACAAGGTAAAAGGTAAAAACGTCGTACTAAGAAATAGACTACATAGGACGCTAGAACAGGGAGTTGGAATTAGATCTAGAATATAACAAGAACCACTGATGGATGATAATATATAGTATAGTTATAGTAATATATTGTAAAATACGATATTTCTTTTCGAATAAGGATATTTCTTTCTCTTATTAAAACGTAAGCACTTTGACAAAAGTTGGGGCCCAATTTTATCAGGAAGAATGCGTGTGTGAACTACTAAAATACATAAACTACTAAGGAAATATTACCCTGTCCTAAGTTTGAAATTGAATCTGGAAAAAATTTTGCAAATATTCAAGCCAAATTATGAACAACGCGAGCAATGAGCACAAGCGATTATGAAGCTTGAAGCTGCAATGGTCAGCAGATTGTATTATATAAATGCTCAAGCGAACCAGTGCAGTAGTTCGACAGACTTTTACCTCTCACCTTCCCACTCCGCCTGCTTTGCCACAGTGCACATGTGCGTGGTAATCAGGGAGTTTTTACCTAGAACCTAATTCCCTAGCTAACGCTGAGTATCACAATTCAGATCTGCGTATGCTGGTGGTTATCCATCTAACGTGGTAAAGTCGAATCTACGATAATGTCAAAGTTCTAGGAAAAATAATTTCAAAGTAGTCAATAGTTAAAGTGCAGTATAGGCTATGAGTGCAATTAAGCAAAACCAGTGTGTCGATAAAGTGCTTACCTGAATTAAGCGAAAGCTAACCACAACTCTGAAAAAGCTTTATTATAAAATAATAACCAAGACCTATAAACAAGTATACCTCAACCGAAGAACATGCGCAATCAAGTAAACGAGTACAGTGTAACTTTATTAAGTCTTTGACCAATAGACATTGTTATCGTTTTGACCAAAGTGTCTTCTTTATCATCTCGTCTCACCTGAAGTAGATCGATCTTAATTTGAACGATATAACCTGCAGGCCAACCAAGGCGTGGCTTCAGGAAACACAAGTCGTGACAATATACAATATTAACATCAGTTATACCACTTATCAGCTTTATAGGATCCTAAAAAGTTGTAGCTAAAGAAAAAGCTTTCAAAACTCGCTCAACTGGGCCTGGAATTCGTAATAGCATTGTTTTACCAGGATTACACAAAACAACAGACAAAGAAGCTTTATTTACATTGTGCAAATATGCTATAACTTATTTTCAGTGAAATTCAGGTATGCGAAAAAGTTTATAATCTAATTATAAAGCTTTTTAAATATTCTTGCATTTCCTCTAACGACAAGAAATTAAAGCACATTGACAACGATACTCTATTACAATTAATGGATTGAAGCTTATAATAAGCTCCAAACATAATATTCAAGTAGGTGATTGAGTATATAATTCTTTAAAATTTGTATTATTTGGTCACCCTGATAATTCCACTTTTATCACATATTTATATTATACTTAGGTAATATAATTCGCAACGTAAAACAGATTCATACAAAGAGATAGGTAATTAAGCAAATAATTACTTGTTAGTTGTCTCGTAAGTCTAACGGATCCATTTTCATGGGAAAATAATATCGCTCGGGTTTTCCTCAGTTTCAAATTATAGGGTGGAGGATAGGATGTCTGAATAATTTGTTGCTTTAGTCACGGTTTATATCTGTAAAGTAGATAAATTACCTTAAATATGAAAGTTTTGGACATATTACACTCAAAGTCTACCTACCATCTAAGTCATTTATTTACGCTGCCTTTAGCAACACGTCGAAAAATGAAAGCAAAACTTCCTGGAGAATATAATCAAAAAAAAAATATATCTTGTTGTCTCTTTCGTTTGTATTCGATGTGACCGATTTCTCGTTTGAGAGCCCAACAGTAGTCTGCCAACATGTTTGGGGCTCTTTTTCCACCGTTCTGCTTTTCCATTTTAGCAATTTGCTGGTGAAATCTTTCTTCGTATTTATTTGAAACTACACCTAAGTTTTCAGGAAAGAATTCCAAATGCGAGTGAATAAAATGCAGCTTAAATCACATGTTGCGACCTAATTCCATATAAGATTTGAAGGAAACCGCTTATTAAAATATTATTTCCCGATACTTTATACATTCAGTTTTGGGATACCCTATATGTACATCAACACTCCTCTTATTGGTCACAACGTATCGCCCATGTTCTCTAGATTCGAGTACGTGACCAGACAATTTTAAGGTCAGTCTAGGGATTACACAAGTAGAAGTTATTTAAATAACACATTAGTTGGTTGTAGGAAAATAAGCTGCAACAGCGATTTTCAAAGCTTTTAGGGAATAAAAGCATCCAATAAAGAAAATAACTTATGCTTGTTTATATCAAAGGTGCAGAAGAATATGCAACCGTAATTATTTACATAGTAAAGCATACCAGTACCTTAAAAGTAGTAAATATACCCTTCTTTTTTCAAGGTGGCAGTGAAGTATGCACCGACTACTTAACCTTGTATATCCTTGACTTTCACCCACTTGGGCTAACGCATTTGACCTTGAGGTTATTTATTTTTTTATGTCCTTGGTTGCCCTTGACATTCATCCAAGATCACTGTAAACTAGACCCCACCCAATTGGCCTTAGGCTTTCGCCCGCTTGGGCTAATGCATTTCATCTTGAGTTTAATTTGGAACACCTCACCTGAATTTGGTTGTCCTTGGCGTTTGTTCAGTTTGACCAATACATTTATGTCTTGACTTTCGCCTACTGGTGGACTTGGTATGACCTTGACCTAAGTCGCTTGACCTTGTTTGTCCTTAAGTTTCACCCAAGGTCACTTTAAACCAGAACTCATTCACTTGACTTTGGACTTTCGCGCACTTGGCATAACACAATTGACCTTGAGACTTTCTGTGCAAATTTGCTTGCATGACAAACTCACTTTTCAAAAACCAATTTAGTCTAACGGCTCATGACAGTTTTTTCGGCATGACCGTTTACCGTCGGGCATTCGAATTTTTGTCTTTCATTTATCGAGTATTAATGCGTGATCCCAGATAAACCCACACCAGATGCAAAAGATCGGCAAATTCCTCGTCAGCCAACTTTAACCTTGACGTGGCGGTTATACGCGGTCTGCACCAAATAATCTGGGTATGATTATAGAGTTGTTCTTCAAAATTAAAATAGTTGGTCTGCACCAATCAAATGACGTGTTTTATCGTGGACTGGTTCAGGAAAAATTAAAATTTGTAATAGCCATTCACTTTCATTTTTCCCAACTGGCGGTCATGGGAATCTTTTGCTCTGACTTTTTTACAGAAATTCCCTTAATACGCTTTAATGTATGCCGATTTAAGGTTATTTTAACATTGAAAATGCTTCTGTTATCCTAATATAGGGCCTCAAATAGTGAAAAAGTACATGCTACATTTGCCACATGACGTCATGCGCGTGAGATCGTGTTAGTTTGTTTATTTAAACTTAAATTTGATCATAAGGAATCGGAATCGGTTCAAATGACTAACTGAAACTAACCGAAAGTTGATTGAACGACTAACCAAAAGTAACCAAAAGGGGCTAAAATGTATCGGAACAGGTTACAAACATTAAAACAAGTTAAAATTAACCAAACCAACCAAATTTTAAGGACTAACCAAAATTAACCAAAAACATTAAATTTGATTAAAACATATCGGAACCGAGTCAAACGACTAATATACATTGGAACTAGCTAAAAGTAACCGAGAGTTGATTGAATAACTAACCAAAACTAACCCAAAGCAAATAAAAGCACCAAAACGGGCTAAAATCAAAATTATAACGTAAGTTAAAACTAACCCAAGTTAACCGAATATTGGCGACTCACCTAAACTAACCAAAAACATTAAAATTGGTTATAACTTATCGTAACTGGTTCAAATGACTAAAATAATTTAAAACTAATTGAAATCAACCGAAAATTGATTGAACGACTAACCAAAACTAACCAAAATTATCCAAAAGCACTAAAAAGGGCTAAAACGTATAGGCACAGATTAAAAATATTAAAATAAGGTGAATTTAACCGAAGTCTGGCGACTAACTTAAATTGACCAAAAACATCTAAACTAGTTATAACGTATCGCAACCGGTTCAAATAACGAAAATAAATTGGAACTAGCTGAAACTAACTGAAAGTTGGTTAAACGACTAACCAAAAGTAATCAAAAGCACCAGAAAAGGCTAATTTTCAGTTAGTTTTAATTTATTTTAGTCATTTGAACCAGTTCCGATACGTTATACCCAATTTTAGTGTTTTTGGTTAGTCACCAAAATTCGGTTAATTTGTATTAGTTTCAACTTACTTAGATAGTTTTAATCTATTTCGATACGTTTTAGCCCGTTTTGGTGCTTTTAGTTGTTTTTGGGTAGTTTTTGTTAGTTATTCATTTGGATACTTTCAGCCAGCTCTATTTTTTTTTTGGTCAATTGAACAGGTTCCGATACGTTATAATGAAATTTAATGTTTGTGGTTTTTTTCGTTAGTCGCCAAAATTCGGTTGATTTGGGTTACTTACTTATTTTAATACCTTTGATCAGTTCCGATACGTTTTAGCCCTTTTTATTGTTTATGCTTACTTTTGATTAGTTTTGGTTAGTCATTCAATCAGTTTTCGGTTAGTTTTAGTTAGTTTTAATTTATTTCAGTCATTCGAACCGGATCCGATACGTCATAACCAATTTTAATGTTCTGGTTAATAATAGTTAGTCGCCAAAAATCAGTTAATTAAAGTTAGTTTCAACTTACTTACCTTAATATTTTTATTTTAAATATGTTCCGATATATTTTAGCCCTTTCTGGTGCTTTTGGTTAGTCTTGGTTAGTCTTTCAATCAACTGTCAGTTAATTTCAGATAGTTCTAATTTATTCTAATCATTTTAACCAGTTTCGATACGTTATAAACAATTTTAGTGTGTTTGGTTATTTTTAATTAGTCACAAAAACTCGGTTAATTTCGGTTAATTTTTAATATTTTCAATCTATTTCGATACGTTTTAGCCTGATTTGATGCTTTTACTTACTTTTGGTTAGTCGTTCAATCAACTTTAGGTAAAATTCGGTTAGTTCCAATTCATTTCAGTCATTTTAACCGGTACCGAGACGTTATAAGCATTTTAAATGTTTTTGGTTAGTTTTGGATAATAGTTATCAAAAATCGGTTAATGTGGGTTAGCTTGAACTTACTTCAATATTTTTAATTTATTTCGATGCGTTTTAGCCCGTTTTGGTGCTTTTGGTAACTTTTGATTAGTCGCTCAATCAACTTTCGGTAAAGTTCAGTTAGTTTTAATATATTTTAGTTATTTGAACCGGTTCCGGTACGTTATAAGCAATTTTAATGTGTTTGGTTAGTTTTGGTTAGTCACCAAAATTCGGTTAATTTAGGTTAGTTTTAACTTGACATTTGTAATCTGTTCTGATAAGTTTTAGCCCGTTTTGGTGCTTTTCGTTACATTTGGTTAGTTTTGGTTAGTTATTTAATCAACTTTCGGTTACTTTCAGTTAGTTCCAAATTATTTTAGTCACTTGAACCGGTTCCGATACGTTATAATCAAATTTAGTGTTTGTGGTTTGTTTTCGTTAGTCGCCAAAATTCGGTTCGTTTTGGTTAATTTTAACTTACTTTAATTTTTGTAACCTGTTCCGGTAAGTTTTAGCCCGTTTTGGCGCTTATGGTTAGTTTTGGTTAATGGTCCAATCAACTTTCGGTTAGTTTCAGTTAGTTCCAATTTATTTCAATTATTTGAACCGGTTCCGACACGCCATAATCAAATTTAATATTTTTGGTTAGTTTTGGTTAGTCGCCAAAATTCGGTTCGTTTTGGTTAGTGTTATCTTACTTTAATTTTTGTAATCTGTTCCGATACGTTTTAGCCCGTTTTGGTGCTTTTGGTTAGTTTTGGTTAGTCGTTCAATAAGCTTTCGGTTAGTTTCAGTTAGTTCCAATTTATTTTAGTCATTTGAACCGATTCCGATACGTTATAATTAAAATTAAGTTAAATAAACAAACTAACACGATCTCTCACGCGTATGACGTCATGAATGTGGCAAATGTAGCATGCACTTTTTCACGATTTGAGGCCCTATACTAGAAAAACAGAAATATTTTTAATGTTAAAATGCATTTTTAGATTATCAGACATGCAGAATTGATTGGTTAAAACAAAAGTTTCGATATCATAATAATAAAAAATTTTCCCATATGTAGCCAATATTCTGGCGGACACTGTATAACATTAGTTGGATTTAAAAAATATTTAACTATAACGTGCTCATTCGATTTTGGAATATGCAATAATTTTGGAAATAAGTGTGCTGGAATGTGCATTAAATATCATTTATACATACCTTTCAGGATCGCGGGGTAATTTAAATAATAATTTTTCGCCACCGCTTCTAGTAGAGCTATTCAAATAAAGGCACTTATAACTAGGCATTTTTAACAAAAATAAAATAAAGATTAATTATTTTTCGTAACGCTCTCGGACTAAACCAAAAGACTCGCGTGGCTCGCGTTTAGAATCACACTAGAGCTTGCCCTGACTATTTCTTGGGATGGCTGGCCATCCCAAGAAGGCGGAGCTTTAAACAAATTCTTGTTTCATGCGTTAGGCGGGAGGTTTCGCATCTGGTGTGGGTTTATCTGGGGCGTGATGTCAAAATTCGAGCTCTCTTTCGTGCAGGAACATTCGGAATGTTGATGCGAAAGTGTATTAAAAAGTTGGGATTTGGCATGAATGTTTACCGTCTGCCGACTGCTATAGATGATAGTTAATGACAGAAAAGTCCAGCGGACAATTATCTACCGACGTTTCGCGTGGTTATAAATTGGCCAAAAATTCATTTGTTATTGCAAAAAAAATTACTATTAAGGTATGATCGTTTAATGTCGGGCGTTAATGGCGATCGTCTATTTATGTTATGTGGTAGCGAAAAATATCAAAGGCCGACGGTTTTCACAGTTAGAAAAAATTTTAGTGTTAAATTCAAAGTGCAATTTTTTTTATGAATATGGCATGATTGCTTATTTGACAATGTTATTAAATTTCGATGAAATATGGATGATTTTATCACTAGGCGACGTTTTTGACGGTTGTAAACATTCGGCCGACGCATTTTACAGTTCAAAGAAACGCATACAATTTGGACTGTTTGTTTACCGTCGGCCATCAGTTTCATTCAATTGATAATGTTGCAAAATGACGATGCGCACATGGGCCGACGAATCGGATGGTTAAAACACCTTTTAAACAAATTAAAAAGATGTAAAAAAATACAAACAATTTTAACTGATTGTTTACCGTCGGCCATCAGTTTCAGTAAACTGATAATATTGCTAAACGACGATATCTACGTGGGCCGACGAATCGGGAGTTAGTAATGTTTTATAAATAATTTAAATGCTATCAAATAATTAAATATGATAATTTAAGATTGCACAACATATAAGTAACTAATTTTGAAATGTTATACATATAACTAACATATTATATTCCGGCATATTTAAAGCAGGAGTGCCAGCAACAGCTGTAACAAACGCAGGACAGTCCTTTATTTATTTTCAGTTGCCAGTTTATAAAGAGGCGTCGTCGTGGCTGAATGGTCGCAGTGGTTTTAACGTCGAAAAATCGGTAATAACGGCATTATTACATGCAAAAATATTCTGAAAATGTGTAAATAGTCGATGATCACTACAACACGTCGACTCATATAAAAATAGTTCGTGAAGCTTTTAAACTTAAACAGCAAAACGTGTGACAAACTACATCAAAAGATTATCATGACCGGTTAAAAAGAGAAGCTGCTTACGAAATATTAGTTGAAAAAATAAAAGAAGTGGAGCCTTTGGCAAACAAAGATTGTGTAATTAAAAAAAATAATAATATGCGTAGCAGTTTTCGGAAAGAATTAAAAAAGATAAAGGAATCGAAGAAGAACAGGAAGCGGTGCAGACGAAGTATACCAGCCAAAATTGTGGTATTTTCAACTCTTACAATTCTTAAATGACCAGGTACTTTCCACAGCTAACAATAAACTAACAACAGCAAGAGCATCGTCTTTCGATGCCATCACGTCCAAAAACATGGGAAAACTGGTAAGCCTCAAGGCTGTCCGCCACATTTTCCCCAGTGTGTGGAGATTCCCTTCTTTTTATGTTCGCCTCGAGGTCTAGCGCCACAAGGTTGGCATTAGGTTTTACCGTTGCGTGTGGAGCCTCCTTAAGGACACAGTAACAAAACATATCAGTGGAATGTTCTCTTATCAGTGTTGATCGTTGATGCCCACAATTTCGTTCAAAAACATACAATAAATAAACCGGTCGATCGGTTATAGTACTGGCGCTGACCATAGGTTTTATTTGCCCAATTTTCTGAACAGCTTATTAAAGTATGTCTACTTGTAAAAAGTGCAACGCAGAGGAAGGGGACTCGTACTCTCTTGCAAAATGTGACAATTGCAAGACACTACTGTATGTAAACTGTTCCACTCTTACAGCCTCTGAGCACAAGGGGGTTACGATTAAGAAGCGATCCCCTTGCGTGGCCTACAACTGTAAAGAGTGTCTTCAGCTCAAAACTACGGATATTGGAGACAAGCACACTTTGTCTATTTTAAATCAGCTACTAAATAAAGGCTTTGAAGAGGTTAAAGGCATTATCCTTAAAACCGAAAAATCAAAGGAAAAGCTCTCAAAAACACTAGATAGCACAAACAGATCCCTGACCTCTTTCAAAACTAAGCAGGCTCTTGCGTTGTCTAAAATGGATGTTTTATCCACGACTGTTTGTGACTTTAAGAAATGCAACGAGGAACTTCAGACCAGTGCCAGTGCCACGACTCCACTCACGACAGGCAACGATCAAAAACAGCTACAAGATTTGCCATTTGCAGATGAAAAATTAAAGAACAACAAGCGGAAATACTGTGCCTTAGGAATGATTTAGAAAAAAATAGCACCAGCTTCAGGGTAAATCCCGCCGGTATCCAATCAAATTCCGGTTGGAAGTCTATGACTGGAAAACAAAACCAATCTGAAAAACCAGCAAATACCCCATACAGTTCAAATTCAAAAAGTACTGGCCTCGTAGGCCAAAAGAAACCTGACGAAACTCTCACAGCGGCTACGCTAACTCCTCAAACCTCTATTATTATCTCCATGATCTCGAATGACGCGTCAGATGCGACAGTAATGGAATATCTAAAAAATAATTCTGTCGAAAGTGAAAAGTTCTATATTGAAAATGTACCTGTTAAGTCGGGCGAATATAAAGCATTTAGAGTGAAGGCCAGAAAGGAACTTGACGACAACCTCATGAACCCCCAAGATTGGCCTGAACATATAGTTATTAAAAAATCTCAGCAGATGTAGCCATTTCGTTCCTAGTTTCCAAGCAGTTACAACAATCAGGGAAACAGGTACAACCGAAGCTTCAACCGCAACAGCCGAGGCTTTAATCACCAACCAAGATGGAAGGGATAACTCTCAAACATACATTTGGAAAACCATCCACGTTGACACACAAGGCATCACAACCAAGATACCTCAATTGGAACTTCTGTTACAACAAGAAAATCCACAATTTATATGTGTGTCAGAACATTGGATGGTGGAGGAGCAAGCAAAAGCTACTACCATACCAAGGTACCAATTACCAGCAAACTTCTCGAAAAAAACAATCTCATGGTGGTATTGCCATTTACAGCAAGAATTAACACTTCACAACCATGGACTTACTAAAATTCTCAACAGAATTAATTTTAGAATGCATAGGTATGTCATTTAAATTTAATAATACAGGGATAGCTCTTCCGTCAGTTTATCATTTGTGAATTATCCAGAATATTTATCCTACAAAAAAGATTAATCAGAAAAA
>MU183359.1:63252-84844 GCA_016904865.1 Pissodes strobi | reverse complement strand
GAAGATTGAAATAAATAAATAAAATAAATAAATGACTATTCAGAGCAAACTCGATGGAAAAAGTGAGAATTTCCATTTCCTTGTATGCTCTAGAGCGCAAAATAGGTTCTGCGGCATTCGTCGATTTTGCAATTTCATTTGAATTTGGTAATTAGTTATTTTGCGCGCGGCTGTAAACAAAAATGTTAAAGACAAAGTCGGTTCCTATCAATATATTATGTTGCAGCTTTGCAGCCAGTCACAATGAGGACGTGTGTCGCTCGGCCTGATGCAGTTTTTTACATTCCATTGGTGGTAGGGGTACCTCGTGCAACTGTTCAAAAATTTCTGAATCTTTGAAAACTCCCTATTAGGTATTGCTATCGCCCGATTCATCGGCCCATTTACATATCGTCGTATTGCAATATTATCAGTTTACTGAAACTAATTGCCGACAGTCAACGATCAGCCCAAATTGTTAGTATTTTTTACAACTTTTTAATTTTTGTATAAAGTGTTTTAACCGTCTGATTCGTCGGTCCACGTTTACATCGTCATTTTGCAACATTATCAATCGAATGATGCTGATGGCCGACGGTAAACAATCAGTCCGAATTGTTCATATTTTTTAAAACATTTTATTTTGTTCAAAATAGTTTATAAACGCCTGAATCGTCGGCCATTGTTATAAACAACAATATTTCGTCTAAATTGAAGTAACTGTCAATATTTTACACGGTAAACAATCATGCAATATTCATAAAAAAAAATTGCACTTTTAATGTATTACTAAAATTTTTTCTAACTGTGAAAACAGTCGGTCTTTGATATTTTTCGCTACCACATAACATAAATAGACGATCGCCATGAACGCCCGACAGTAAACGATCATACCATAATAGTAATTTTTTTTGCAATAACAAACGAATTTTTGGCCAATTTATAGCCACGCGAAACGTCGGCAGATAATTGTCCGCTGGACTTTTCTGTCATTAACTATCGTCTAAAGCAGTCGGCCGCGACGGTAAACAATCATGCCAAATCCCAACTTTTTAATACACTTTCCCATCAACATTCCGAATGCTTCTGCACGAAAGAGAGCTCCAATTTTGACATCACGCATTAATACTCGATCAATGAAAGACAAAAATTCGAATGCCCGACGGTAAACGATCATGCCGAAAAAACTGTCATGAGCCGTTAGTCTAATTGCAATAAAAGGTCGTACGTTTACACAAAAATTAAAGTATCGCGCTATGGATTTTTAAATTGTCTAAGATAAATTACTATATTCTTTTATTTTTTAATCTCCCATACATTTTCAAAATGAGTATTTCAAAGCAAACCATTGATGAAGTCAATAATATACTTAATAAAGATGCTGGGTTTATTGAGTGAGGAGCCATAATTTCACTGACTGTGGGAAATATGGTCATAATTAAGAACATGATTTCAGTGACTACTGGCTTTGGAAAAAATATTCTTATCACTTTGTATGCATGATAAGACACACAATTTAGCATTCCAATCGTTTCTTTGAAAACGTGTTGTTGACATTCTTCCTGGGTATACTGTAGAGTCTATGAATAGGTTAGAGTAGCGATTCAGAAACTCTGCGTCACGGCGCGGCGGCGGCGGCGCGCGACGGCCTCTTCACATGGATGTAGCGAAATATTGTAAAGGCTTCATAATTAATTGATCCAAGACATTAAAATTTGGCCTAACTAGACAAAATAAAAGCGAGAAGCTAAAAATATCTTGATTTTTGTGTGGTTTGTTTTTACTTGTTGATGTGCTAAATACGTCGAGGTGCGTAGGTAGACAGCTCGACTGAGTCGGTCTGTATTTAATCTAAGTCTAGTGAAATTAAACCACAAAATATCCCCCCTTAGAAGAGACTGTCAAACGTTCAACACTGGGACTGATAGAAGCGCCATCTGTCGACTGACCGCATAACTAAACTACGTTGCGTATGGCAGACGCTAAAATTTAAAATTAAGTTCATTTTTAAGTTTTTGATGACAATTTTTTTCTTTAATAGTTAGCAAATATGTACGAGCATTAGCAATTTTTCCGTTTTCCACAAAGACGGAGATGGAAAAATTGCAAGTCATACATAATAGCAATAAAAGTAAAAACTGCCATACAGAAACAGTGCTATAAAAATTAAAAGAAAAACATATTTTAAAAGTTTATTGTCAAAAGCAGTATTAAAATATAATGTACCTACCATACAATTTTATAAATATTTGCATATACATACATACCCATATATTTATTACTACTAAAACAGTTTTATCCACAACACCGAAACAAAATTTTTGCACTCGACGCGCGTTGCCCTAAATAAATAAATAAAATAAATATATTATGAATTAATTTTAAATTTTTAATTGTTATTCTATGACTATTATCAAAAGCATGCTCGGCAACACTTGATTTTTCTGGTTACAATTCATACATAAATGCCACTTTTTCCAATATTTCAATTTTGTCCTTTGGACCACCCAATAATTTCTTAATGTTAAACTGAGTTTGGAATAGTAATTTTAAACCTACTTCCATAAAAACTTTTTAGAGTCCTCTCGTATACTGAGGATTTATATGGTATCGAGACATATTTTGTATTTTCATCCTGATTAACGAAAGAAGTGGAATCATGAATAGTCTTTCTAAACGCATGCCTATTAATTAGTCTATTTATTAAGTTAGTATTGAAACCATTAACTTTTGCTATATTCTTAATTGCTTCCTAACATCAGACGAGATTAAAATTTCACCTTCAATAAGATTCGTACCTTTAATTTAGTTTATGAAATCTAAGAAATTTACTCCCCCTGAATTCTGTTACTTTTGGCACTTCAACTCTGAAACACCGTATATTGAAAATATTGGAAAATTGTTATAAACCTTATTAATATATTATATTGTTCCAGTAAAAATTTTTGGAGTAAAAGCGAAATGTTTTTCATATGATATACCCTCGGAATTAAGTAAAACAAATGCATTGACTTATTAAACATGATAAAACAGAACCAGGTTTTGTAAAATTTGAATGCTTATACTGCCTTGCAGTTATAAAATCCATCATGTTCTTGATAGAGTGCAAGCACAATCTTTTTAAGTACCAATAACAGAATACATGATATAACAGAATGTTAAGTAAAACAAATATCACATATAGATGCAAAAAGCAGTGATTTTTCTATATTGTATAAGTACTGTGATAAAATGCAAAGCAGTTGTATGAACCAATAAGTATTGTGACAATAAAAGCAACCCGAGGATTTCGAAGCAACTCGATTGTATGGTGCTGTTCTAGGACACTGTTGAATTCTAGTCTTTACCAAAGTCATTTTAGCATAAATACGAGTTCTTAACTTGTTAGTTTCGTAGAGATTTAATTATATAGTTCAATGTTCAAGTCTTCTGACAGAAACGCAGACACTTTCACACTTGGGTACTCTTCGACTGGTTCATTTGAATAGAAAAAGCACAAGTTTCTTCTTTCTTTTCCTTTCAACCATCCATCCTAAACTTCATTAATTTTGATCTCAGCTTCATGTAGCGAAGTAAAAGATATTGCTTCATTTCATTGTAAGTAGTTGCTACATCCAAACTTTCATCAATAGCTGATGTATTCCTTATTGAAGATATGTGAGGTTGACGATGGAAACCTTTATTCTCTCGTGCGTATTATAACTGATGAGAATCAACTACCATTTATCATACATTTGGCCATACAGCTAAGAACAATGTGTGAAGATATTCTAGTACTTCTAAATACATTTAAATGTTATGTTGATAATTATATTAAATCTCTTGGTGATTTTAGAATTGATTTCCAATTCAGCATTTATATGTCCGCAGTATTTATATGGGTGCATTGAGCTGAACACGTTTTTAAAAAAGTTGTTTAAAAAATGGTTAAAGAATTTTTTACTTGAACTTTCACATTATCCACAATTCATTGCTGATAAATATGGTATATGCGAACATCTGGTTAAAGCAGCTGTTGAATACCATCCAGAGGAAAATAAATACACTATCCACCTATTCGCGACAGTTATTCCAATGATGAATGTCGTGGCGAACAAAAAAAGAACAGAATTGTAAAAAGTATAGAAACAAACTTGTGATTTTTAAGTAATAAATATTTTGTTTCATTAAAAATACAGAGAGCTCTGTATATAGTGTGATCGATTACTGCATTGCCTTGTAGCGAATAATTATATAAAAAAAATTAACTCATCTCTCGAAAAATATTTTAGTTTAAGTCTAAGATGGTATTAACAACACAATTAAAAAATTTGACCAACAGCGAAGTTGGACAATTTAAAGATTAGTTTGAGGTTTGCCTGAGTACAGTGCCTTTGTAGGGACAGTGCCGACAATGCCAGTTAGTGTTTTGATTTGCTCCGCCATTAATCAGCAAATTTCCTTTGTTTTCATTTGTGTTTTACACGTATCTTATATGGCAGCTTTTTATAGAACTAAATTATTTTTTGCATTTTTGGCTTAATTTCATCAAGTAGTTTGCGAACTTTACTTGCTTTGAACTGTGTATTATCAGGCTATTGAACTATTTTATAATTTGGAAGATGGGAACTGTTAAAAGTGAGTTTACTTCAGTTTACCTTGCGGTCTTGGCGAGGATCTTGCTGTGGCTGAACAAACCTCTATCATATTTGTATACAAACCTGATAAACTAAATGACTAAGTGTATTGTATATTGTTGTTTTAAACTTATAGTTTCAAGTAAATGAATAAAAGTCATCATTATCTAGTAATAGCAGTAAGCATGCCATAAAAGAGTAGAGAGCCTTTTATGATGTTTTCTCTTCTGGCAAATCCCTTATTATGATGCTATTAAAATAATATTTTGACTAGTGTCTTGATTAATTTTTATTAAGAAGAAACTTCTATTATTTGTATATTAACTTATAACTTACATGTAACTGGTATTTACATACATACCTATATACTTTTTGTTATAAAAATTTAAATCGATGTAAGTAGGTACAGGGTGGCCCGTTTAAGAGGGGCCTATACCTTATCTCGAAAGCTACGGGGGTTGGAAAAAACATTTAAATACAAAAGTTATTCCTAATAAAATGATCTTTATTTTTTTTGTATTGTTTTAATCGTCACTTTTTTATATATAGGATGGTCAAAGAAAGTTACACTTTTTTAAATGAAACACCCTATATTTTATTACATTTTTGGATTTTACTTAAAATTCTAAGCATATTTGTTGTATGATGTTATACCTCTAGAGTTAGTAGTTTCACAGCTATAAACAGTTGAAAATCGGTACTTTGGCTACTTTTCACCTTGGTAGCAGGAAGACCATTAAAGATGGAGTAAAATGAATTCCACATTCCTATCTTAACTTTCCAAGAGCTATCTGATGGTGCTAACTGATGGTCCCTACAGAGGTACCAGATTTTTACCACCTGCCAATTAGTACCATCAAATAGCTCTTGAAAAGTTAAGATAGGAATGTGAAATTAATTTTAGTCCATCTCTAATGGTCTTCTTGCTATCAAGGTGAAAAATAGTCAGAGTACCGATTTTCAACTGTTTATATCTGTGAGACTACTAACTCTAGAGTTATAACATCATATATCAAATATGCTTAGAATTTTAAGTAGAATCCAAAAATGTAATAAAATATTGGGTGTTTCATTTAAAAAAGTGTAACTTTCTTTGACCATCCTGTATATAATAAAGTGACGATTAAAACAAAAAAAAAAAAATAAAGATCATTATACTAGGAACAACTTTTGTATTAAATTTTTTTTCCAACCCCCGTAGTTTTCGAGATAAGGTATAGGCCCCGCTTAAACGGGCCACCCTGTACGTCTCAGATTAGTTATGTGATTGACTACTCAAATAGTTGTTGAAATGTTTCGTATTTTGTTACATGTTTGTCAGTTGTCAGTTTTTATTGCATTCTGTATTATTTGCCAATTTTTTAGAGAGTACTGAGTCGGACAATGAAACTACCTACAGTTCCTCTCTCTGAATATGTACCTTGTAATTATTTTACCTTAAATTTCAGTGAAACTAATTACATAATATTGCTGGCTGTATAGTAAACTCCATTAAAATCAATCAAAAACATGTGAAAATTGAATAGCAGGAAGTACCGACACTGTGTACAAAAGTTTTACTAAATTTACTCTTTTGAAATCATATAGAATGTATACTCTGTTTTTTTATAGCTAACCTGTATTTAATTTATTTATTGAATTGAAAAGTGTATTTACACATTATGAAATTGTGTCCCGACAAGCGATTTAAAAAAAATACTGAAAAAATTAGGCTTATTGATAGTACTACCTCAGACTGTCATAATATAAGAAATAAAGTAATTACTCGATATGTAGCATTTAGATTAAAAATAGCAAGTGAGAGAAAAGTTAGTTTAATTCGCAGATATGCCAGTAATTCTTTAAGGTAAGTTTTTAAGTTAGTTTATTACTAATTCTAAATAATCTTAAAATCTCATGTTTTCGACTCGTAAAGACAGTAATGAAGTAACAAACCATCTATAATTTTTTTAGTTGTAGTACTCGACTGTATTTTAATATTTTAATATGGGGCCCTCATGCAGTATGCTAATATTAAGAAACATTAAATGTACACCTAATTGTTATTTTACGTATCCCCTTATGTTTCTATATCAGGATTACCTGTTATAATTTGTTTTTAACAAAGATAATTTAAAGTAGTAAATCAAATCTTATTGCCATATTTATTTTTAACATTTCTTTTGCATTTCAGTATGTAATATTGCCGTATTGGTGTGTATGATTTATAGTTTTGACATTAATAAATTACATACTTACAGTTTTTGATTATTTCGCCACAAAGCAGGTAGAAAAGGGGCAAGAACAACGTGTCAATTTTTCTAAACCTCTTCTCAATTCCCCCGTCACCCGTGGCAAAATACCCGAAAACGGAAGGTGTCGAAAGAATGAACCCGCCACAGAGATTCAGAAGTTATTAATAAATTATGTATATTTATGCTTTGTCTTGTGTTTATTATTATTTTAACCCTCCTTTCCTTCCCAGTAATAAAATAGAGAGAATAGTATAGAGTTTCTGGCAAAACCCAATTATATAATTGCCTCTTCAAAAATGAAAAATTTCAATTAGGTATTTAATGAATATAATTTTTTTTTTATTAAATCAAATTACTTGCTTTGTCTTTACCTATTTTTATTATGAGGTCAAGTCATTTGGAGCCTGAGGCACAGCCCTAATTTGCAAATAATGTGTCATTTAAATTACCAAATAAAATTATTTTGTTAGCTCAATTAATAGTTATGTCGTATTTTGCATTAAAATTATATTTTGTAACTGATTTACAACCATAAAATAAAATTTAATATCGATGTCCATATAAAATCCGTATTCTAGCTTTTAGATTTTGATGATCAATGGCGGATGAGTAGGGCTTAGGGCTTAGAGTCTACTGTCGCCACTGTCTTGTATAAAGCCACTGTATACCTGAGATCTGTTATAAAGTGACATCTAGCGGCAACTACGATATTCAACAGAAACGATTACTCAAACAACAAAGCGATATGTATACCAAAAAATTCATGAAATACGTTACCAGAGCTTATTTAATACCAGCTAATTATCTCCGCTTCAAATGAGAAATCCGCGCATAGCCTGCCACGCATTTGGCATCTAACGGCTCAGCAGTCAGAGCGTTTGTCGAAGTCGGTACTGCCAGAGAATTTCTCGCGATTTATAGGAGCGTATTTAGTAAATTTAGTCGCCATAGCATGTTCTGTGCATTTGAAGTGGAAATAATGCGTGCATACAGTCGCTGTGCCGCAATAAAATGCTTTAAAAATTGTAGTTACATTTTTTCAGATTTCCAAGGGATGAGAATAGGTAAGTACAGGGTCATTAACTATATTTGGACCAATAGATAACTTTTTTATTTGAAGTATTAGAAAAATGTTTAAGTATGTTTAATGAGTAAGTATGACGGATCAAATACTAGATTATCCGCCATTTAAGAAAAATTATTTATTTGCTTAAAAACTACATATTATTGTTATTTAATAATTTATCTTTTTTTCATGTAGTAAAATCACTGTTAACTTTCCCTGTTACCAAATAAATTCCAAATAAAAAATTCCCCTTTTCTAAACAAATAGTGCTTGTAATTGTCTAATAAAATATACCTCTAGCGTCGCCGCCTTATCGAATCCCGTCGATGTAAAACTCAAAAATGCCATTTTAAAATTAATTTCGATTTGACAAATTTTCTATTACAATCAGTTAAGGTCTTTTCAGATTGTAAACGAAAATTTATCTCATAGAAATTTTTGGAAATCATTTTTTCATTTCAAATCGACGGTCTTTTCCATAAGAGATCTCACGAGCTTTTTAAATACAAAACATTAATCTTATTATTGTACTCGTAAATATACATATAACTGATATAAAATAAATAATATTTAAGATACTAAGCCGATTTTCTAGACAGTCCGTGTTTTTTTTTATAATAATCGTCTTGTTACCGAGACCGCTGAAAACTATTTGTATTTCTTAAATAAAGATTTATATTGTATTATGGATTTGTATGCATTTTTAATTATTATAACTTTTATTGTGTACCATCTTCCCATCACGAACGCAATACGTACCTACAAATTGCAATGAATACGACCCTGCGCTGTAAAACTCATAACAAACTTCAGTATTTGAGGATAGATTTAAAATATCACGTTCATTCCTGCGTGCGCCGCCACCAATCTTGCATTCGCGCCATGTCTTCGCGATCCAATCAGTTTGTCCCAAGAGCCCTCGTGGTCGAGGGGTCTAGATGGTTGGGTCTCAATCCGGCGGCCCGGGTTCAAATCCCATTGTTTTTTTTTGTTTTTTTCTTGATTTTAGGTATGTCTTGGGTTTGTTTTGGTTAGCATCTGGTTAGTTTCCTTTTCTTGAGCCCCCGTAGCGCGCGAAGCGAGCGAAGGGCCATGCGAAAAGTTAAATATGCGCTGGAACGAAAGTGATATTTTGAATCTATCCGCAAGTAACTTCAGTCCACGATCCACACTAGTTTCTTTGCACGTGATACAAGAATCTCGACCTAACTTTGTTAGGCCCACTGTGATCAAAGAAAGCCGATGACAGTTGACTAGCTGTTATTGAATAAGCTGTGGTTTTATTTTGCGTATTTAATGATGAAATAAAGAGTGGTATCGCTTTGTCGTGCATGACGAAATACGAAATAAATAGAGGTATCGCTAAAGATGATTTCACTAAGAAGGCATAAGAACAAATATCAGAAGATGGACGGAATTAGAGGTTGAAAGTAAACAATTAAAGATTATGCTGAATGGAATGCGATAATATGTAGTTAAAAGAAAATAGGTACAATTTACCTCACGTGGTTTTATTTAAATTAGCTAAATTTACAGCTGTTAAAGCGGGCCCAGACCAAAGGAGCGAGCGAGAGCGAATATTCTCTCCAATTCGCTCGCGATTTCTGCTGCTCGCGAGCATATGATCGCGTTCCGTCTATACCTAGGCGATTATTATATGATTTTGTTTGTTCGATATTAATCGAGTTCCCGCCGCGTTGTCTTATCCGTAACCCGAAATATTGAGTTTCAATCAAATAGGATCTATTTACAGCAAAAGTAATCATAACTTCACAAAATCTTGATAATAAAATGTAGCTAGGTGAATCCCAAATATCGAGATTCAATCAAATCGGACCAATAGAAAAAAAAAAATAAGTAAAAATATAACCTCACAAATTACAAAATATTGCATGCGTTAAAATTATGTGAAAATGTACAGGGTTATCCAATGAGGACTAGACAGGCCGATTTTTTTACTTTCCCTGTACAGGGTGTCCCATTTTCGATGATATTACGGGGTATCTCACTTACGAGTAAAGATAGAGAGTTGCGGTTTCCGCAATACTGTGCTACTTTTTTGTGAAAAGAACGATGGTATAAGCAAAATTTTCATAGCCCGCTTCGTTTCTGAGATACAGGGCGAAATTGAAAATATTGCATTTTGGGACCCCCCTCGTATCTCCGTTATCCTTTAACATATCGCAAAGCTAAAAAATTGCTCTTATACAGTTTTTGACGTAGAATCCAGTGGCGTGATCAGATTTTTGCTGTGAGCTGTCAATTTTTAGCTATAAATCAAACTTATGTTATTTTAAATGGAACACCCTGTATATTTTTCTTTCGTTTGATTGGAAATGTTTATAAAAATATATAATACATTATATGTATTTTAAATATTAAGCCTAAAATTCATAATTTCACAAAATTTGTCTCGATACGACACTCTTGTATTTTTTTTTTAATGTAACACCCTGTTTATTTTTCTTTCATTTGAATGGAAATTTTATAAGCTTTATAAAAATATATAATACATGATATGTATTTTAAATAATAAGCCTAAAATCCATAATTTCACAAAATGTGTCTCTATACGACACTCTTGATGAGTATAGTATAAGCATTGCCTTTTAAACAACGGAATAAGTATTAGCAGGCAGAGACTATTAAGAACAATGGACAATGGAATGGTAATTTTTTATTGGCAAGACCTTTCAGTGGCAAATTTTATATTTTCTGTGTAATATTGTATTTTTTACGATGGCTCAAAATGAAAATTATCAATGTTTTGAAAAATATGACATGTTAGTCTGCTTTATACAGAGCAATGAAAACTTTCGTGAAGCTTCTCAGCTATATTCCAATAAGTTTGTTTGAATATTTATTTACCTTTTGACTTATTTGGGTTTATTTTTTTAAGTATCATTTTAATTTATACATATCCCGAAAGAAGGCATCCTGATCTTTTAATGATTTCCGGAATAAAGAAAAAAATTGGTAGAACAAGGAACGTTGCCTCCGCCCTTATCGCGATTTTCCTTATTATACGTTTTTGGTAGGGGCCGGATAAATGTTCCATGTTCTCTTTATTCCTGAAAACATTAAATGACCAGGCTGTCTTCTTTCAGAATATCCATAAATTAAAATGCTACTTAAATAAAAAATAAATCCAAATAAGTCAAAAGGTAAATAAATATTCAAACAAACATATTGAATAATAGTTGAGAAGCTTCACGGGAGTTTTCATTGCTCTGTATAAAGCAGACTAACATGTCATATTTTTCAAAATATTCATAATTTTCGTTTTCAATAATCGTAAAAAATACAATATTACACAGAAAATATAAATTTTGCCATTGACAGGTCGTGTCAACAAAAAAATGATCATTCCATTGCTCTGATAATCTCTCCCTACTAATACTTATAACGTTGTTTAAAAGATAATGCTTATACTATACTCATCAAGAGTGTCGTATAGAGATACATTTTGTGAAATTATGAATTTTAGGTTTATTATTTAAAATACATATCATGTATTATATATTTTTAAAAAGCTTATAAAATTTCCATTCAAACGAAAAAAAAATATACAGGGTGTTCCATTTAAAAAAACATAAGTTTGATTTATAGCTTAAAATTGACAGCTCACAGCAAAAATCTGACTACGCCACTGGGTTCTACGTAAAAAAGTATATAAGAGCAAGTTTTTAGCTTTGCGATATGTTAAAGGATAACGGAGATACGAGGGGGGTCCCAAAATGCATTATTTTCAACTTCGCCCTGTATCTCAGAAACGAAGCGGGCTATGAAAATTTTGTTTATACCATCGTTCTTTTCACAAAAAGTAGCACAGTATTGCGGAAACCGCAACTCTCTATCTTTACTAGTAAGTGAGATACCCCGTAATATCATCGAAAATGGGACACCCTGTACTTTTATAAAAAAAAACTGAAATAGCCATCTTATGTAATTTTCTCCCACGAATTCGGACATGTTAGCAAAAAGCAATTGAACATCAGATAAAAGTGTAGGGGTCACTTTATTTTTTTTTATGGGATGCCATATTTTTAGCATTCGCTCGTTCAGAGATCCGTCCACACCACGTGAGCGTTCATATAGAACATGTTCTTGCTCTCGCTCGCTCTTGCTCGCTCATTTGGTCTGGACCCGCCTTCACATTAATCTGCTTCACACTATCTTAAACAATATCCTTTTCATTAATCCAAGAGGCAATCCTACCCATTTGACAAATAATTGATTGATATGATTCTTTTGACGACGAAGTACTTTTTCCACTTGTCAGCTTCATTGATACGACGCTTAATTGGTGGTCCTGGATATATGTCGGTGAACTGTTAACGTTAGATTTCGTGATTCCGTCGACCACGATGATGCACAACCCTTATCAAACAGGTTTTTGTATTTGCTTATACACCCTACTTAGCCCAAACGAAATTTAGATTTTTTGGTACAGTCTTATATGACTGTATATGTCAATTTATGCGTTTCGTTTAACATTTATCGGTTTCATAACCCTAGTGATATTTCCCATTATTGTATGAATTCGTTATTGATGGTAAGAGTTGGATCCATTTGCCTCTAGCTGAAAACTCCATATATAGATAATTTTCTAGATTTCGTATGACACATTCAGCAATCGCTGCTTTCTTAGATTGAGTAATAATTGATGTGAATTTGCAAAGTATTATTGAAAAATTCCTTTCCCTAATCACTTTGAGAAGTTGAGCGTTATGTCTTGCCTTGATTATTGCTCTAATATGCACGTATTTGAGGAAGCAATTTATACACACTATGATATATCGATAGCATCGTTTTCATTTGCAGATTACTGTATTTTTGCCAAATCTATTTGTAGAAAAGGGTTCAGCTTGGTTGGTGACAAATATTATGAAGGCAAAATAACGTTTTGCTATCGGTGTTTACAGCTAAAAGGAATTCTACCAAAGGAAGGCATCGTGGAAAACCTGCAAAAGAAAAACGTATTTGCAAAAGTAAGAAGATTGAAAAATTTTTCATTTAGATTTTCACTGCGGCGACCTACTCGAACAGAATTATCGAAAGGCCGATGGCAAAGAAACTGTCGAAGAAGACTTAATTAATGCAACTAGAATCGCTGTGGCGACGGCACAGAATTAATTAAAAGCACGTAGGAAAAAGTAAATATATACCTCTAATACCAATATTTGCGAGGCTCTCGGTCTTAAGGTCGTTTTACATGCTGCAAGAATTTGGGCAAGACCATGCAAGACGCAAGAGATATTGCCCTAAGGCATGCGCAGTAAGACTCAGCTGATCCAAAGTCGCAAGTCTGTTGCAATTGCAACTTATCGCTTCTGCTCGATATATATGCAAGTGCAAGTGCAAGTCTGGGGGAAATTCTAGTAATATCAGTCTTACCAAGACCCGATAAAGTCACTAGACACGCTTGACAGATGTTTGTTTATTTAATATTTGATTGTTACTTTTTATGTATAAATAAAATGAATCAAATTTCGAAAAATAGATTCATAAAAAGAAAAAAAATTGCTGCCACAATATATTTGGGATTTGATTTCAAAGGTTGGTAGCAAGTCGCGATTGCAAGGGAATTACGACATGTAAAACCAAAGTGCAAGAAACCTTGCTCTTGCAACGTCTTGCTGCAAGAGAATTGCGGGTTGTCTTGCAGCATGTAAAACGGCCTTAAGGGTCTCTGGCTGGAAAAAATGCATCTATATAAAAAAACAGGTGGCACATTATCTCTGAAATCGAAAGAAAATATATTATATTTAAAACCATATCGATGAAGTTTAGGTATGTTTATGAATAAGTAAAAAACTGTTGAATCTGCCCTGTCGAAGACTTCTGTCCAATATGGATGTAGAAAAGATTGCATTACAATTGCATAAGCCAAATTTTATTGTGTATCTATGGAAGATTCGCTTCCTGCACGTAGCCCCAAACCATTAGAATCTGCTGTTACTAATTTAGGCAGTATAAGGCACTTGGGTATATATTGGGTTGCATACAGGGAGAACGATTTAGAAGTTGCATACTACTTTAACTTCGGCGATTTGCCACCACCTAAAAAGTTAGTGAGATATCTACGAAGCAACAAAAGAAATTTGCTATACATATTATCGAGAGCAAAATTTGGGAACAGTCTGGTGTGCACTTTTGTGCTTAAAGTTTTGTCTTACAAATAAAATAATAGTTTTTAGTATCCTAAATGGAGCGAGATAGTTACAAAAAGATGGTGTCATTACTTGAAGTAATCCCCCGCTCTATAGGTTTACTAGAAATGATGTCGGAAGAGTTAGAAAACATGACCAAAAAGTTATGATTTCTTGTGACTCAAATGATATCGCGTTCGTTTTAGGATAGATAACTCGAACATATGAAAAGTGATATTATGAATGCCAGTAAAGTAGCAAATATCATAATAATGATAATTTATGGAGACGTAGGTGGTGAACCAGCTCCCCAGAGGTTATTTTTGTTTAATGTAAAAGAAAGGACGTCTAACTTCAAAAAATTATGCCAAAAATCAAAACGCATTAGTGGGTAAACTGACTCATTCAACAATAAAGCATTGGGTAGGTCCTAGACATTGACCTTAACAGGCCCCTCTTTCTAGCATCCTATGTACGAACTTCTACCCACCAATAAAATTGCATGCTGCAAACAGATATGGTTTGGCATTTCTTGGATGCTACATATATAACTCCATATTCTACAGTCCCTCCAGGAGTATACGAAATCAATTTTATATTTCGATTCAATTTCACAGAACCTTTATTAGACGTCTTCAAAGCTGCCAGCTTTGCGTTTTCAACAGTGTTATTTATTTGCCATTAGCTCCTGAAGGACGTCAGTTTATAGACAAGATCACCCTACCCATCTTACATTGCAACGGAGGTCTTATCGACCTCCACGAAAAGAAGATTATTATTGATCTCTAGTTGGATAAAACTATTATAGCGATGGATTTCTCTAATAACCGTCAACCGCATATGTATTGGTATTCTATAAGTCAATCAAAACATAATAAATACAAACAATCTCCTATAACACAACTCATTCGTTGCCGAGGCTCTAGATCGGCAAGACATCACTGCTTCTCCGAAAAACCTTGCAGATTTTTACAATCCATCGGTTTGTAAGTAGGAAGGTGATAAATATTCTGGCGACTAGCGAACAAATTCCGGTTTTTTCAAAACCAATACTCAATAGCTATATTATAAACTTACTTACTTACACATATAAAACTTATGAATGAGCCAAATTCCAAAACTGAGATGCAATTCGTGTTCGGTACAGTTTCATGATACAATCTTAGACATACTGTGGGAACTCCAGTGAAATCCAGTGAACACGGTTGCCGGTCCCAAGCCCGGATAAAGGAGGAGGGATGTCGGGCGACGCTAGCAACCTACCCGACGTAAAAATCATCGTCTGCTCACAGATCCAACAATCAGCCTCGAAATAGGAGGGACCAAGCGATGACGAACCCTGCGAGGAACCAGGAAACGAATAAGGAAATCAAACTGAACAGAAGGCAAAAATGGAGGAAAAACACAATTCGAACAGCGTGCTGGAACATAATGTCCTGGAACACCAGAGACAGCGAAATATTGTTAGAAATGGAACAGCACAAAATAGATATCTGCGCGCTGTCAGAAACCAAGCGCAAAGGCAAAGGAAGCATTAAATTGCCAAACTACGTGTTAATACATAGCAGTGTTGCCAAACACAAAAGAGCCACAGCCGGAGTGGGATTACTCATACCCGAAAAATTTTAAAACCTTATCCAGGATATATACTACGTAAACGAAAGGATTCTTAAATTGTCACTGAATATAGGAACTGGAAATATCAACCTAATAAGTGTATATGTTCCGGACATTAGCAAAAGTAAAGACGAGACATGAACATTTTACGAAAATCTGGAGAGTGAATTGAGAAGCATGCCGGAAAAGGAAAAAATACTTAATGGGGGACCTGAATGCCAGGATTGGGAACAATATACTACTATAGATTATAAGATAGCAAACAGAGCCATACACACCAACCCAAATATTAGACGTAAGAAGCCTGACCTCAGCCAATATAGGATCCGACCACTCCTTAGTCGTGTGTAAGCTGCGAATAAACAGACAAAAGAAGAAAGTACCGGACAGCACAACTAAAGAAAAACTAAATATAGAATCCATTACGGAACAAGACGATCCACGAGGGTGCTGAAAAAAGAAAAAAACGAATATCACCGACGCAGCTATCGAGGTGTAAGGAAAGTGGGAGTTAATAAAGCTTCCCGTAACAAACAATGGTATACACCCGAAGTGAAAGCTCTTGCCAAGGAGAAACGTGAAGCGTACCTGAGATATAGGGGTAACCAAAGACCGGAAGGAAAGAACCAGTACATCCAAACAAGAAACAGAGTCACCACAGAAATCAGAACCATAAAACGAAATTTCTGAGAAATGTTTACCTCTGAAATGGAGCACGACCTATACGGAGCACAACGGAAGGTATGGGGAATGCTAAAAAGAAGGAAACTCGAAATTGTGGAATATGCACAAACACTACAAATTAATGAACTTCAATGGAAAACCTACTTTGAACAACTGTACACAGATATACTCGAAAAGGAAAACAGAAACGAGATTGAAGAAGAAGGCGAAGAAGCTGAAGAACCTTCCGGAAATGACTGAAAGAATGATGATGGAACAGACAAAGAAGATTAAAAGCAGAAAAGCACCCGGACTGGATGAGATACCAAACGAGTTATTGAAATATGGGGGGCACCAGCTAATGATAGAACTTACAAAGTTATTTAACAGTATATTAACAACCAAATATGTCCCAAATGATTGGAAAAAGAGCATAACCATCCCAATATTCAAAAAAAAAAAACAAAAAATACCCAGAAAAGTATAGAGGCGTAACCTTACTAAGCTCAGGCATGAAACTGTCCACGAAGATCATAGAAACAATAATTAGCGAACATGTAAAAATATCGGAAGAACAACAAGGGTTCAGGAAGAATCGATCAACCATGGATATCTTCATAATCAGGCAAGTAGTGGAAAAGGCTATAGAATACGAAAATCTCGCATATATGTGCTTTATAGACCTCACCAAAGCATTTGACAGGGTTAGATTGAACGGCGTGACAGATATTCTTAAGAAAAAAAACATACCGAGAACCGTAATAAGACAACTAAACCACAATACGTCTACCCACATATTGGTTAACCAAAAGATGACAGAGGAAATAAAAATACCAACGGGAATCCGACAAGGAGATTCCTTAAACCCACAACTTTTCAATCTAATAATGGATAAAATAATAAACCAGTTTAAAATCACAGAGGGAGGATATACACTCACAACAGGTGAGTATTATGAGATTATATCCACTTTGTACCTACAAATCAGCAAAAAAACAGTACTATTAGTAGACATCAAAATCGTCTGTTATGTCGATGACGCCCTAATTATAGCGGAGATTGAGGACGACATACAACGGCTTCCATACTCATTTTATGTAAAAGCAAAAACCTTTAACATGCAGGTTTCGACCAGGAAAACCAAAGCCCTTGTCATTTCCAAAGAACCAATGAGATGTAAACTTGCCTTGAAAAATAAAACAATAGAACAAATCATGTCGTTCGTATACCTAGGCATACAAATTACCTCAAGCCAAAATAGAACAAATGAAGTAAGAGAACAAGCCAATAAAGCCAGCCGAATCTCATGTGCACTTCGGGACATTATCTGGAATAACACCAACATGAGCAAAAAGTCAAAGATTAAAATATACAAAACCTGTGTTAGACCCATACTAACCTACGCTATAAAAACAAGAGCTGTTAACAAAAGAACAAAAAACACCCTACCAACAACAGAAATGAAAATTCTCAAGGACATCTCAGA
The DNA here is from genome assembly GCA_016904865.1 of Pissodes strobi. NCBI lineage: Eukaryota > Metazoa > Arthropoda > Insecta > Coleoptera > Curculionidae > Pissodes > Pissodes strobi. The sequence continues at coordinate 67,031 of MU183359.1, read as the reverse complement.
GTACACACTAAGAGACAGAAAAAGAAACACAGACATAAGACACGAATGTGAAGTGGAAGATATCATCAGATAGGGACGCAAACGTAGAAGGGACTGGAAGAGCCACGTGGACAGGATGACAGAGGGAAGACTGGCAAGAATCGCTAGAGATGGAAGACCATGGACAAGACGCCCCCCGGAAGACCTCCAAAAAGATGGGTGGAGTCATGGACGTCAACATCTTACGAGAATTAAGTTGAAAAATACAGAAATAAAGGGCTACAATATGACGAAGAAGAAGAAGAAGAAGAATCTTAGACATATCCGACAGTCATATCTATATCCAATGAAAATTCAAACCTAAAGAGGTAGCCAAAAGTGTTATCTGTCGAATACTTACCTATCATTGTTTGCTCCAAACACGAGTAGCTTCCTCATAATTTGCATCATTAATATGCTCCCATTAAGGTCATTTTAAAATTATTTTTTGTTGAACGATTTAATTTATCTCCTTAAAGCAATGAATGGATTAACAATTTCCTAATTTTGCCAACGATGGTTGATACAAATTTAAAACTCTCTATGAAACGCAATTTTAAATATTTGGTTTTCATATCCCCGTTTTTGTCAACATAATCGTGAATGTAAATAATGTTTTGGTAATTGCCAATATCTGCATAACTCTTTTATGAACATATGGGTATCATAACCGCTTAAATTATATAATAAAATTGGAACAAAAATTTGGTAACTTGAAATAACATTACAAATATCATAGTCTGCTCTCCTTTCCGGTGTCAAAGGTCGCGATCTTTGTTTCGCGTTTCAAATGGACGCTCACAAATTGAACAAATATTTGTGTTTCGAAATTGAATTTTTTCTTCATTAGTCAAAGAAATAATATGTTTAAAATATTTTAAATATGTATTATATAGCTCCTTAAATCATTTTCTATGTGAAATACAAACTCTTTTGTAGCGTAATTAACTCGATAGCTCAAACTTAGAAAGGTAATCGCCAAAACTGCATTTGCTTAAATAGGCGGAAGAGTGAGGCTCTTGTTTCACGCTTTTTAACGTATAAGAATGTTTTAGATTCAGCTCTGTAGTAGCTACAGGTTTTACAATTGATTCGAGATCTGCATACACAGTAAATAATACCCTCAATAGGTTTTCAGAGTGTTCAAATTTGAAAATATTTTCCAGAGCTTTTTTACCAAATTTGTTAACTTTGTGGTTTACTGATGGTATGGTCATATATACATGTAATCATGTATATACCTGTTTCTGATATGTGGCTAAAGATTTCACTATGCGAAAATGAAATAAGCACCCATCGCAATAGGATTTAGGTTCATTAAAATTAATCTGGCTGGAGACTAACAGAGACAAATCTTTAATCAAGCAATAATATGTTTATTGACAAGCTAATGCATATCTATGATCGTCACTGTTATTGCCGCAATATTTGGTTATCATTAGTAAATCAACCTGTATATTCATTTTCCTTGGAGCATAACGTAATGAACCAACATCTTTCCGACTATTTTATTTTATTCTTATTTGGTTTTGAGACCATTTTCAAAACGTTTAACAACGCGTAATCTTACTAGAAAATCAAAACCTGTTATGTTGAATAGCTTGAAAAAATATGGGTATGATGAAATTTGAACATATTCTAACAAAATACAATGCAGTAATTATAACCCACATAAAACAGCACTGATCTTGGTTCCTCACATTGATGACGGCTTTTATATTTTTAATAAAATATACTGAGCCCTCAATAGGTTTGCATTTGTTAACATTAACTTCTTTTTCGGGGGATTCTGTTATCTGCCCCATCATTTTCCCAATAAATCTTTCAAACATCAAATCTAAAGCTAACGCATCATCTATTATTTGGCTTGGTGTATTAAATGATTTCACTCTCCATTCGCCCTATGAAGGTAGAAAGTATAATCTAAAGACGATTTGCATATTTATTTTGATAATTCCGTGATTGGCACGTTTCTCACCAAATTTGACACATTTTTCTTTAATTTCCATACGTTAATAGCATTAATATGCTCTATAAGTGGCTATTCTACACTTGAAAGAAGCGAATTGTTTATTTGTTGGATGGATCTCTCATGGCATGCTATATGATTCATTGGTATAGTTACATTACATGAAGAACATGTTTGCACACACGGTGTTTGACTCAGGAATGTACTAGGGCTGGCTGGTGGCCTGTTTTCGACGTCTTATTTGATGGCGCTACACGCTGCCTGTGCGATTAAATATTTTGCCACATTTATCACAGGTGTACGGCATTTCCTTATATGTAATTCTCAACTGAAATCGCCCTTGTCAGACTAGGAAACTCCAAAGGAATAAGTCCTAGGGTGATGCTTCCAGTGGAAGCGGCCCTAGGTGGTAGATTCATAAGCCTACTTGCATCGTCTGGTGAAGGACCACCCCACCAGAACTGGGAAGTGCTAAGTGGTTTTTCCGAATCACGTTCCGCTTCCGCGCTGGTGGTTCCGAGTTCCACAGTAGCAATATATGGCTATGATGGCGCTTCCAAGATCAAAACATTCAGGAGTTAAACTCCCCTGCCATTCGGATCTCCGGGCTCCGGGTGGCCCTGGGGGCCCTTCATGCAGCATTTCACAGATAACAAAGATACCGAACCAATTTAGAATACATTTCTGCAACATAAGAGGCCTAAATACAAACATTAATTCGGTATACCAACATCTACAAGCAAATAGACCACACATACGAGCCCTTACAGAAACATAAATATGTTCTATAACAACAACAGTAAACTGACCTTATCCTGGTTACGACCCACACTCCCGATTTAGACATAAGTTCACAATATGCATTTTTGTCCGAAGCGACCTTACGTGCCACCGTGAGTAAACTCGAACCGAACAACCTTGACTTCATGTGGCTCAAGTTCACCGCCAAGGAATAAACCAAGTTCGTATGTTGTCTCAATCGCCTCCTTTGCGATAGAGCCTACAAAACTTTTTACAATACCAGCTATCACTTTTGATTCAATACAGCTCTATCACCCCAATTCACAAATAACCATTCTGGAAGGTTTCAATGCCTACAACATCAACTGGCTCAAATATCATAACAAGACCGACAACGAAGGTAGAGCTCAAGCATTTGCCATCAACTGCGGATTTACTCATCTTGTAGACGAACCAACTCGGATCTCAAACAGGGACGGATTTGCCACCCTCCTGCATCTTTTCCTAACCGCAATAATTACAGTTGGCACGCCATTAGGCACCTCCGACCACAAACTTATTAGAACGGTTTGTGAACTGCCACTTCTACAGAAAGATCCACCAACCGCCAAATCTCGCATTACAACCGTGCAAACTCGGACGATCTAAGAGAGTTCTACCTAGATTTTCCTTGGATCGATGTTTGCTTTGGCACTGACAACCCGTCAGTCTGCTGCGTAGTGATTATGCAAGTAATCTCCTCAGGAGTGGAAACTTACAGCCCAAATTCCATCAAGTGCAGTCAATTAGCAACCACTCAAGTACGTGGAGACCAACAGATTAATTAGCAATAACCAATACAGCTTTCGCAAAGAGAGATCGGCAGGAGATATATTGGCCTGTCACTCGTATATGGAGTAATTGAGAACAACGGAGAATCTCGATCCATTGCATTGGATATTTCGAAGGCATTCGACAGAGTTTGGTATGATGCTCAACAAACTACCGTCTCGGACTGTCAGCCTCTCTCTGCAACTGGTTTGCTGCGATCTTTGCATGTTGCAATATATAT
>MU183359.1:43788-62852 GCA_016904865.1 Pissodes strobi | reverse complement strand
TGCTGGATTCCATTCCGAAGAGAGCTGTGCGTCTCGACGGAAACCCGGAGTTGACCCGGCATCTGGATAGTCTGGAACACCTCAGATATGTGGCGGAGATGTCCCTGTTTTACAGATATTTTCATTGCAGATGTTGCCAGGCTTTGGTCCGCCTCATCCCGCCCATAGCAAGGCCTGTCGGACAGTCGCGACAGACGGCAAGAGCGCACCCGTTCGTTGTTCAATTGGAAACACCCAAAACATTACTTTAGAAGGACTCCTTTGTCTGGCGCACTGCATGGCTATGGAACTCATTCCCAGGACACGTGTTTCCACCAAATTATAACCTACAGCTATTCAAGAACCGTGTCAATCAACATCCCCGCAGTGTCATAGGATCTCCCTTTAGTGTGTGTGTGTCATCGCCATAAAAAAAAATGTTGCAAGAAATACTGATCCTTATACTGTCCCGCTCAGTCTTTTACGCCGTGGTCGAATAACCCAAGTAGGCGAAGGTCAAGAACCTCCAAGTCAAGTGAACGGAGCCTACATTAAGGTCACCTTGAAAAACATATATCTGCGCCAAGAGGATAACGTAAGTGAAAAACTGTTTTTTCCATGGAAGCTCTATAATTTTTTTGCCTCTAAAATCAAAGCAGAATCCTATTATCATCACAGACTCCTGCAACTAATTTGAATAGGTATACTGCCAGATATCTTATATATGTCCTAATGCTGGTTGGAGTTGCACGGCAGCGTTAACATAGATTACTATGAAACTCAGAAATATGTCAACGCTCGTAACAATATTAAGTCTGCTTAATGGTATGAAAAGCAAATGTTTGAAATAACATGGCCTATAAATAACTAATTTTAGATAGCTACAGATAGACAGAAAAGAAAAATAAAATTTTAAGCACCTATAAAATATATCTGAATTTTTGCCACTTTAGAGGAAAGTAGAACATTAGCAAGCGAAAGTCACAGATCCGTTATATTGTAGTCCTTTTATAGATCCAATTGAAAATGCATTGCAACTAATCAGTGGCAACAAACGGACAACTTTTGTTGTATTGTTCCTAAACTAAAAGGCTAATCAGTTACAAAGAGCCATCAATTCAAACTCTCCTGTATTATATTTCTTGAAAATAATTACGGCAAATAAAATTTGTAACATGCTTATTTCGCCACCGTCTGACGATGAAGAAAATATGAATTTGAAAATGCATAGAACCTCGATTTTCATTTACTTTTCTGTGTTTAATTTATATGCTGAACGTAAATCAACCGAGAAAAATCCCAAAGCAATCTAGGAATATGTGATGAAGGAAATCTCAGAATAATATGCATCAAATGGAATATAGAAATGATAAAAGAGTGCTCTGAAAATATGAAAGGAAAATGAATGGGAAACGGAAAAACTATCTTTGACAAATTATTAATATCTCAAAATTGATGCTGCGACACTCTAGGACAGACTATGCTTTATAATTTTTGAATGATTACTGCTTACGTTGACTTCTGGTACAAGGTGAAAGCTATATTTCCATGATTCTACTGAGTTGGTAAAAATGATAAAAATATCTTAGACTGGAAACTGCTGAATTCCAAAACTCTTTAAAAAGTTAAAATGCATTTTTCTCACATGGCAGTTGAATTTAAGAGTCAGGACCGTAATTTGTTTATACGTCAAAATGCGAACGATTGCTTTCCTGGTCTAAATTACAAATTAATAAATATTTCCTGTGACAAATTGAAAACTACAACAATGGCAATATGTCCAAAGAAAGCTTATATTAAAACATCCCAGAAAAATCCAGGAGGACGTTACCTCTCATTCATCAATTCATCCAGATCAACCCTTTTGCACGTTGGGAGCTAGAAGCTAAAGGGAGTGACTATAGAACCATCGTATGGTATCTCACGATAGTACTATAAAACCGCCTCTTGTTGATATTTGACGGATTTGGTAAGGAGGGTGGGGCCATAAATATATAAAAATATATTTTAACGAAAACATATATTTAAGAATTAATACAACTTATTTTCTTATATTTAGATGCTTAAAATATGACCCTCCTTCAGTTTATCAATAGTCTAATAATTTTGGTTATTTTGGGTTGAATGGTATTCTGACAGGCAACTTTTATTTTTTCAGGAAATTTTAATTCTAAAATTTATTTTTCAAAAAAATGCATAAGTTTTATTAAAATAAAAATTAAATAGCAGGAAAATGCTAATAGGGATGTGAAACCTTGACGATTTGACCATGATCTTGACACGAAATAATCACGGTTAAATCATGAGGCGAAACAACTGGATTTTGGTAGCACTTCGCGTGTAGCCTTGATGAGCCAGCTTTCTCAAGAGATGAACTGAGATTGGGTTTGGTTTTACACATATTATGTTATCACTAAAAATAATCAATTGGAATGGGATTTGGTGGACGAAGAAGTCATTCAAAGCTGCTCCATCTGTCGAATTATGTTGTGGAAAACCTTAATCTACATAACAACTCATTTGTACGAAAATGATGTTTTTCTTTATCTTTTATAACATTTTGTAACATCTAATTAAATCAAATGCAATGATTTGTGATTTTAAAGAGAGTGATTGCCTTTGTTTGAAATTTCATTGCGGGCATTCTGGAATTCGACGATTTAGCGAAATCCTAATTATATAATATATTTTCTTTACTTAAACTTTCACATCAAGTATTACTCGATGGGCTTATTCTTGACAAGTTTTGAATTACCTCCCCTCGTCTTCATGACTTTACCGTGCAAAAGGCTCCAAATACACACGTATTTAAGGATATTAAAAGTGTACACCCAAATTTAAATATTAATAACTTTCCCGGGAGGCAGAAAATCTCGACTTTATAGCGTGATCCAAATAATTCTTTAAATAGAAATATATATGATTTATGAAATTAGAAACAAATCTTCCCAACAGAATTTGTTTCATTTTATTTGCTTTTATACATGCTTTTGTTTTAATGTATGCTAGCTTTGTTTATTAAAATGCAATATACCACCTTTTTTAGTGATTTTAAAATTTCTATTAAATTCTGCATATTTTTGGATAATATATCATGCATCAAAAATTATGATTACTTGGATATATTTGCTTACCTATTTAGATACCTTCTGTTACCTGTAGATAATGGTTATTTTTCAAATGTCATGGCATTGATGTTTAAAGTCTGATTTACTGATTCACCTTTATTTTCTACTAAAGCCTAGTCCAGATTAGATACAAACTTTCTGAGCAATGTCAAAGTTTACAGAATAAATATAAGTTGTCCCACTTACTCTCGGAGTTTGGATGTATTAAGATCACAAGCGTACCGCAGATACCTGCCCTCCCGCCTTTTTCAACGAGGTACTGACGTCTGACGTGATGGAATTAGTCGCTATTTCGCGCGTTGAACGAACACGCATAAATAAGGGGAACACGGTGCCAGAATAAATAGAAATGTAGAAACTATACTGGACTGTATATCAAAACACTAATTTTATTTAACCCCATCATTGTCCACTGCCATACTACTCTGTACATCACCTTGACGTGACGCGGAGTCGATGAAGACCCGAAAGGTCGGCTAAATATAACGCAATGTTAACAATCTTGCAGAATTATCCATGTCATTACGGTCCACTGAATTGCTGTCAACTGTTCTGGTAGTGCAGTAGTCAGATTCTGTGCCTGTGGTACGGCGGCTATCCAGGATCGAATTTCGTTGGTGTTTTTTTTATTTTTTTAAGGTTATGTTTGTAACTTTTTTCTTCATTTGGGGTATGCGTGGGGTTAGTTTTGGTTAGTTTTTGTTGGTTGCGCCCGTAGCGAATGAAGCGAGCGGATGGCCATGCGTACAATAATTTTTTACCAATTATTTATTTATTATGACAAAGCGATTTGGCATCATTGTTAACATTGCGCTAAATGTAGCCGATCCTAGAGCCCGTTACCTCTCAATAGGGATGCGAGGTAGGAGGTAGATAAAAAAGAAACGAAAAGAACACGGTCGGTGGTGGATACGCGAGATAATTATGGAAGGTACAAATTATGGCAACAGACTTATGTCAGACCTAAAACTAGAAGACGAAACACGAACAGGTTTCAGGAATTTTACAAAAATGTTACCAAGTAATTTTGAGACTCTGCTGTTTATGGTTGTAAAAAAAATAACCCGGAAAAATACTACATTTGAACAATCCATTTTTGCATCGATATGGTTAGCTGTCACCCTTCGATTTTTTGCCAATGGAGATTCATTTCAAAATATTCAAACAATAAATTTCAGAAATTGTTCCGGAACTGTCTGAGGCTATCATCGCATCGTTAAAAGGATATGTTAAGGAAAGTTAAAATAAGAAAATTAGCCTTATAAGTATACTATTAAAAAAATTAAACATGGTAGACCAAACAATTTGTAAATATGAACATTTTTACTGAGCTACTGGTGGAATTGCCTACACATTGTTTAGCAATAGAGGATGTAGTGTTACTAAGAATCCACGAGACAATGCTTCAGTTACAGGAGAAACTCCACAATCGGGTAACCCATTTGTATTAGTGGAATATGCTTCTGTCAATGGATTTGAGGTCCATTGGTGACAACCAGCTTGTGAAACAGTTGATTATGAACGCAGCCATATTCCGACCTCTCACTACTTTCAATTACAGTCACATATGGATACTGTAAAAGTGATTATTTGTTGACCACAAATGCTCATGGATAAATGAAATAAAATATCGATATGAATCTGAGCAATGGCAATCTTATAATCAGTTCTACCCCACCTTAGTAATTTATTTCCGATGTCCAATCCATAAACTGAAAAGTTATTTCGTTTTGTGACACTTTCCGTAAGTGTTTTTATATAGTCAAACACCTTCTTCACTCTAGTATCTTCAGCTTCCATTTTTTCCTTAGACGGTAGTTTAGCAGTTGTAGACATTCGAAAATTTTTGTTTCCTGTAGTGGTAGCATTCTCTACTTCAGATGCGGTAGCATTCTCTTCTTCAGATGCATTGTCTGATGTAAGATTTTCCAAGGATTCATTTAACGCTGTTCTGGACTGCCGTTATCAATTTCGCTCAAGAAAACATATTGTTTCATAATATACGTACCAATTTCTAGTTTCCCAGTTCTGTAGTAAATACGTAAGTTTTATCCACTAATAATTTACTGAATATTACATATAATTTAATTATAGAAACAAACTAGAATGAAAGACTAAATAAAATTGGAAAACTGATCTTTTATCTCTTGTTCTATTTGCTCAGTATTGTCAGTATTTCGACTGCCTCCTGACCCATTTCTTTGCAAAAAAAAATGGCTCATATCCAAACCAGCTGCATTTCTTTGGTGAGCTACCACTTATTTTGGAATCCTGCAATATTTTGTGCTCTCGACGAAATTATGATTTCAGACTATGTATTTTGTTTTCAATTTCAGTAGGCGAAACATTATATTTTTTGACAATATTTTCTAAAGCATCACTTGCGATTCTTATAGTTCGTATAAGTGACATCCCTCAAACAAGATGTAGATTGTATACCTTCAATAATTTTAAAATATTCTATTGGGTCCACATCCTTAACACACTTAAATAAACAAATGGCTCCAGTAGACAGGCACTGAATAAACTAATTCGTTTCCCGTGTATCATTTATCTGAGTACGTCTAGATTTGTTGAGACTGGTATATACATATACTTTGGTATATGCTTTCCATTTCGACTGGAGACAAGAAACCTGCAATTTCTGTGGCACAACTGTTTCTCTACCGTTTCGCCACAAGTCAAAATAAATTGTATTCGAACTGTATTAAATCTCTATATATTTAACATTGTTCAGAACCATTGTATCTAATCTGGACTAGGCTTAATATTTTACAAAATGAGCTATTCAATTTTTCGAAAGTTGAATGGTGACAAAACAAAGAAATAAATAAAGGAACTTCATTATAATGCTTTATTTCCAAGAAAATAGAAGAAAATCTGTCAGAGGTATAAGATACGGATGTGAATAACTGTCATATTTGGTTCGATGAAAATCCACAATCTGTTCAGCCAATGGTTTTTCAAGGACGTTCCTCATGACAAGTTTTGCACGGCATTTCGAGGCCTAAGGTCTTAGATCCATAGCCCCGTAGCACCTTAAATGAAAATTAATTTGCAACTTTTGAAAAATTAAATTGAACTCATCACTTCAAACTGGGCAGAAAATAACAAGACGGAACCCGTTTCCATACTAATCTGGCAGTAAGAGACTTTCTTCATGATAATTATCAAGCGTGGATGTGTAGATATTGAAAAATCAACTGGCCTACGAACTCCCCAAATCTAACGCCCCTTTGGGGCTACTTGAAAAAAATCAGCTTATAGGAAAAGAAGTAACAATAATGAACAAATTCAGAGAAATATTTTCGAAGGAATAAGAAATTTAAAGGAAAATGGGAACGAAGAAATACAAATGAAGTGGAACGTCAGAAAATAATTTCTGAAAAATATGATGCGGATGCAAAGCAGATAATTTAATTTAGGCTAGAAATTATATGCTTTTTTCTTGTTTATGGCTGATTATAAGTTTTAATTATCTAGTATGTACACAGACTTTAAAAACTAGGTATATATTATTAGTTTACTTTGTAAAATATAAGCTAAAAATGAAGATGTCAGTAAGTCAGACTCCAAAGATCAATACCATGACACAGCAATTATTTCGAAAAAATCATAGTAATCCGTAATTCTAAAATTTAAATTTTTTGAAAATTCTTGTTTCAATACATGATAGAATTTATTAGAAAATTAATTTATTAGAATTCAAAATTCTCAAAAAATGTGATATATTACATTAAAAAAAACAAAGTTAGAGTGTGCTTTGTTTTTTAGAAACACCATGTATAATGCATTAGAACAAAAGCATGTGTAAAAGCAGTTGAAATTAAATAGGACATATTTTTCTATTTTCAGAAATAATGGATATATCTTCATCCAAAGGGATCTAGATCACCTCTTCAAGTCGAGATTTTTTGCCTCTCGGGAAAGTTGTTAATATTTTAAATTTAAGCATACAATTTAATATCCTTAAACACGTGTGAATTTGAAGCCCTTTGCACGGTAAAGTCTTGATGGGAATGAGGAGTAATTCAAAACTTGTCATGAATAAGCATAAGCCCCTGAGTAATACTTCATGTGAAAGCTTTAAGTATAGAAAATATTTTATATAACTAGCAAGTTCGAACAAGTAGTGTGGTAGCCGGCGCCGTTGACCCTATAGCCATACTGACGAGCCGTTATACGGCGAAACGCATCTATGGATGGGTTGGTAGGTGAAAAAGAACGGAAAGAACAGAAGTGAAAACTTTCTGATGCATTTAACTAGGAATTGTCTAAATCGTCATAAATATCTTGATTAAAACCTTAGGTATATTTAACAGTTTCCGGACTTTTCTTCCATTCTGTATAATAAAACATAATTTATGTAAGTAATCTGACCTTGTTTAAAGCTTTAATAAAGTATTAATAATCATTCAAGATATGCAAATATTTAACGAAGTTTCTTTTATACAAGTTTTTTCTCCAAGTACCCTTATTGGATCATATCGCGTTCTGATGGTCCAAATAAGGCCTAGAACGCCAAAATAAAAATGAATACGCATTATATATTTTTTATATTTTAGGATAGAAAGAAAAATTTCGCCGGATTCATTGCAAAGTTAAATTTTAATTTAATATAAACTGTTATTTGACGTTCATAGTATAGGCAAATTAGGATTCGAGAGGGAAATAATTATTAGATAGCTGATTCCTTTAGCAATACGTTCCATGCGTTCCCCTATACATCTCCGAAAAAATCATCAAAAATCGTTGGATTTTTGATGATTTTTGGCAAACAATCTCGTTGGTGGGGAACACCCTTAAATATAGGAAAAACTATCCCCATATGGATTTAAAAGAAAATGCCATTACTTAAAAATTGATAGTCCCATATAAGTGCTTTTGGTGTCAACATTTTGCGTTTGCAAGGAAGAACTCATTTTTGCAGTAAAATAATTAATTGACAGTTTATTTACGGTTAAAATTACAAAATATTACATAAAAACATCAAAACTCGCACAAAAAATGCATGTTTTCACTTTTAAATACACGAGTTGTCTAGATGTTTAAAATTGGAGGTAACTCATTTGAAAATGAATTAGAAACATGCGGTAGCTAATGTAAATATGAAAATGTTTTGAAAATTCTACTACACTCGTCTACGGTTTACCAAATTCTTTGCATGGGGTTGTACGTTGCGCTGCGCTTTGGGTCGCTGTGGTCCTGCTCGGTCCCATAGGTGTATTCAACGGTAGAATTCGGGATATTCCTGTTGAGGCAGGACTCCCCAGCAAACCAGCTGCACATAGTAGTGCATTTTAGGCCGCTTCGTGTGCATTCACAATAATCACAATTACGGGAGCAGTGCCCCTTGGGCCTACAGGAACTTTTCCGACGCTGGGGGTAACGTGCATGGAGCAGGAATGTATACTAACCCAACTCCAATCTTTCGTGTCAACGAAGTTCCCCTTCTAAGCCTGGACTTGGTGATAGACGTAGACTGTGCTCATGAACCTCGCGAGTTAGAGTTTGGAGGTTTTCCACCAACCGTCTGCACATAGTTCTTGTATCAGGTTTTGTCAAGCCCTTCCACTCGTTTACCTCCGTAAAACTGGACAATGCTCTCCTGGAACAGAAAAAATTATATAGTATTGATAAACTGTTGAATCTGATTACATATGTTTATATTCTAAACATGTCGCATCCCTTAACTGCAGCAACAACATGATCCTGCATCGCGTTTAAGTTGCTGAAAACTTCTACATTTTTCTGCAGCTCTCGGTCGTTTTGCAGTTTATTGACGCCGGTAGTGGAACCTTTGTTATCGGCATCAGTGGAGGTGGTGTCGCAGCCCATGAAAGCATGTGCGAAAAGGGGGTAATGTCACCAAGACTTTGGTTCAGTTTTCGACTACAATAGGATTCCCGGGCATCTTGATGCTGCGACAGGTATGCAACGAGCACAAGCAGATCTGAATTCGCACCAACTACAACTAGGGTTGCCAGATGGCCGAGAAAATCCCGGAACAGTAACGATTACTAATAGGCGGAATAGTACAATATAACACTACGACGGCCAAGGGCTGTTTAATTTTTGTTCTAGGTAATTTTATAAACCCAAAGAGAGCTGTTTAATTTTTGCTTTACGTTTAATTTATTATGTATTTTGTTTGCGACAGTTTAAATAATATGCATAATTCATTTGTTTTGAGGATAACTTGCATTTATTTTCATTTTATAAATCCAAAGAGAGCTGTTTAATTTTTGTTTTAGGTTTAGTTGATGTTGTTTTTCTCCAAAGAATAGGATTTATTTTGATTTTATAAATCCAAAGCGAGCTGTTTAATTTCCATTTTAGGTTTAGTTAGTGTTGTATTTTTTTTGCGAAAATTTACACAATATGCATTGCATAATAAAATTGTTTTGAGAATATTTTGCGACAATCAGGACGTTCGCGTCACTAGAGACCTGAAGAACAGAAAACTCATAAATTTGCCATGTTTTTATGAACTACCGCCGCCGCCGTGTCAAATGTCAAATTCATTCAGTTATCAATTTATTATTATTGGAGAATTGGAGATTGGATTAACACTTTGCATAAAATATATATTTATTTTTAATGCAGTGTTTTAAAGTCAATTAAAATACATATTGACCGTAAATTTGACATTTTTCAAACGAAGAATTATTTGATTGACTTTACTATGCAAAACACGCATTTTGGTGTAAGCTACATCTTTTTAGAAAGTCCGTTTCTAAAATATGGAATTTAAAAAAAAACAAGATGGTGGCGGTTTTTTCACAATTTAGGGGTGATACCCACGCTGGGTTTTTGGTGATTGTTCTAGAGATATACAGGGGAACCCAAGGAATATATTGCAACCGGAATCAGCTTTCTAATGATTATTTCCATCTGGAACCGAGTTTCGGGACAATTTGCCTATACTATTATTATTTCTCTTTCCTTTCATTTGTTAAATTAGGGTGAGACCTAAGCAAATAAATATAACCTAATTCGCAGATCGAAAATAGGATTACATTTAAATACCATCATAACATTTTTCATTTAGCTTCAGTGCTGGTTTGGTAAAAACCAGTATTAATGATCATTCAAGATATGTCAATACTTACCAACATTTCTTTTATATAAGATAGTTTTTATCCAAGTAGTACATTGGATCATAAACAAGCTCTTGAAATTGGACACTGAATCGATTCTGGTTTTTCAAAAAATCATACTTGCTGTTGTTCAAATTTATTTATAACTTTGAAACAGTCATATAATGAAAAAAAGATATAATTTCTAACATTTTTAGGATGGGAGAGCAGTTCTGACTTGCGTAGCTACACTATTCAATATATACAGAAGTGAAGCAAACGAAATTTTAGAAGAAGCAAAACCAAAACCGCGACCTTCTTCAGTATTGGCTCCTAGAGGGGAAAGTTCAGGTGAATATACTTACTTATACGAATGTTAAAGATATTTGTTTTTGATGTTTGTTAATTTTTAACATCATTATACTGTGCCAAATGAGGAGATTCAACACGAAAACTGACCGTTTGACGATCTATCAGAACAAAAATATTTTCTTCAAGAATGTTCCTTGTGAAATAATCTCCTCTTCAAGTATGATTGGCTCAAACACATAGAATATGATAGTTATCATTTAAATCGATATCATCGAATAGGAGGGCAAATAATTTCCGACAGAAATATCGTTTTCCAGTAAAAAACGCCATTAATATTCTAATTCAGAAAATCTATAAGTTCCCTTAATGCTGAAAATTTATTTGATTATAGTCTAATGAACTAGAAACCCTATAAATGTTTTAAAAAAATATATTGCCCGAAATGAAATTATAAATGAATATCGTTTCATTTTTATTACCTTGTGCGTTGCTATTTTAATTGGAAATGCATGTGACAACTATATATTTTTTCATTTATCTCTGGGTAGCATTTATTTAATAACGTTAAATTCATAATTGTTTAAACGAATTATTTATTTCATTTTCTATTTAGTGGATCACAATAAATTCGGCATATACAAAATTAAGTTTATTTCGTAATAAATTACGCATTAAATAACGGTTTATTATTAATGTGCTACAGGCAAAATCGACAAATTTTCTATCCTATTTTTTTCTGTATCAATGAAAAAAAATTGAGCTTGAATATATTAATACAAATATATTTAAATCAAATGAAATGATTCGCGATGATTCGTAGAGCGTAATTGAAAATTTCATATCATGTAAAGTGTGCAGCTGCTAATACAAAAAGTAATATTTGATTTTTAGTTTGGTAGTTTCCTAGTTGAAGCTTTAGTTGTGGATATTAAGATCCGATATATCCATCTCTTGGTAACCTTACCACAAACATAAATACCGTAGAAACCATTATTGAAACAATTGTTTCTGAGGCAATTATATCACTGGTAAATTTACCTTGAGATGGATATATCCGGACGAAAAAAAAATGTTGGTAGAGATCTTTTAAGTAATTAGATATGTTTATTCTAATAAGCATATATAAACGTCTTTCAGCTTTCAGTTGCAGATAACACCAAAACTATAGATGCACACCAAAAAGAAATTAAAAATAAACCAAATTAGGACTGCTCATCAAACCATTGTTAATAATTAGAATCATCACATATTTAAAAATGTAGTTATAGGCAAGCGTAAAATTAATAACGCGTTTTGATACTCCAAATAATTTCTAGAACTCCCAAATAAAATTAAATACGCGGTTTTATTTTAGGATAAAAAGAATAATTTTGCTAGATTCATTGCAAAGTTAACATTTAATTTAATTTTAAATATTATTTGATTTTCATTATTTCTCTTTCACTTCACTTGTTAGAAAGCCCTTATCTATAATATAGGCTTTCTATAGGGCGAGACCAATCGGGAGAAAAACTTCGTAACGGTACGTCGGATCGCTCTGAAACTTATACCAATCGATTTGTAATCGAAAAAAAAAATTTTGATTTTTTGTCTGTATGTATGTGTGTATGTATGTATGTGATGAAATCGATTACAGGTCGCAATTTTGAAGATAGCGACTTGAAATTTGGCATAGAGGTAGAGGTCCACGAACCCTCGGAACCTATTGATTTTGGTTACGATCGGATAATATACAGGGTGTGAAAACAGGACAAGTTACCGTTTTTTGGCGTTTTTTGCCATTTTTGTCCGTGTAAACAAGGACCAACTTTTCTTTTTTTTTTATGTCAAATGAAAGTATTCGGTAAGACACGTATTTTTGTTCCTTTGCTCTTTTGCTCTAATTGTTATACAGGGTGTGAAAACAGGAAGTTACCGTTTTTTCGCATTTACAGGTCGCAATTTTGAAGATAGCGACTTGAAATTTGGCGTAGAGGTAGAGGTCCACAAACCCTCGGAACCTATTGATTTTGGTTACGATCGGTTAATATACAGGGTGTGAAAACAGGACAAGTCACCGTTTTTTCCTATTTTTGTTCGTGTAAAGAAAGATTATATTCTTTTTTTTATGTCAAATAAAAGTATTCGGTAAGACACGTATTTTTGTTCCTTTGCTCTTTTGTTCTAATTGTTATACAGGGTGTGAAAACAGGACAAGTTACCGTTTTTTGGCATTTAAGATCGCAATTTCGAAGATAGCTACTTGAAATTTGGCATAAGGTTAGAAGTCCACAAACCCTCGAAGCCTATTGATTTTGGTTACGATCGTTTAATATACAGGGTGTGAAAACAGGACAAGTTACCGTTTTTTGGCATTTTTGTCCGTGTAAACAAGGACCAACTTTTTCTATTTTTCATGAAAGTATTCGGTAAGACACGTATTTTTGTGCTTTGCTCTTTTGCTCTAATTGTTATACAGGGGGTGAAAACAGGAGAAGTTACCGTTTTTTGGCATTTACAGGTCGCAATTTTCAAGATGGCGACTTGAAATTTTGCATAGAGGTAGAGGTTCACAGACCCTCCAAGCATGTTGATTTTGGTTACGATCGGTTAATATACAGGGTGTGAAAACAGGACAAGTTGCCGTTTTTTTGCCATTAGAGTTCGCAATTTTGAAGATAGCGACGTGAAATTTTGCACCGAGGTAGAGGTCCAAAAATCATCGAAGCCTGTTGAGTTTGGTTACAATCGGTTAATATACAGGGTGTGAAAACAGGACAAGTCACGGTTTTTTGGCATTTAAGGTCGCAATTTTGAAGATAGCGACTTGAAATTTGGTATAGAGTTAGAGGTCCACGAACCCTCGAAGCCTATTGATTTTGGTTACGATCGTTTAATATACAGGGTGTGAACACAGGACAAGTTACCCTTTTTGGCATTTTTGTCCGTGTAAACAAGGACCAACTTTTTCTATTTTTCATGTCAAATGAAAGTATTCGGTAAGACACGTATTTTTGTGCTTTGCTCTTTTGCTCTAATTGTTATACAGGGGGTGAAAACAGGAGAAGTTACCGTTTTTTGGCATTTACAGGTCGCAATTTTCAACATAGCGACTTGAAATTTTGCATAGAGGTAGAGGTTCACAGACCCTCGAAGCATGTTGATTTTGGTTACGATCGGTTAATATACAGGGTGTGAAAACAGGACAAGTTGCCGTTTTTTGGCCATTAGAGGTCGCAATTTTGAAGATAGCAACGTGAAATTTTGCACCAAGGTAGAGGTCCAAAAATCCTCGAAGCCTGTTGAGCTTGGTTACAATCGGTTAATATACAGGGTGTGAAAACAGGACAAGTTACCGTTTTTTGGCATTTAAGGTCGCAATTTTGAAGATAGCGACTTGAAGTTTGGTATAGAGTTAGAGGTCCACAAACCCTTGGAACTTATTGACTTTGGTTACGATTGGTTAATATACAGGGTGTGAAAACAGGACAAGTCACCGTTTTTTGCCATTTTTGTTCGTGTAAACAAGCATAATATTCTTCTTTTTATGTCAAATGAAAGTATTCGGTAAGACACGTATTTTTGTTATTTTGCTCTATTGCTCTAATTGTTATACAGGGTGTGAAAACAGGACAAGTTACCGTCTTTTGGCATTTACAGGTCGCAATTTTGAAGATAGCGACTTGAAATTTGGCATAGAGTTAGAGGTCCACAAACCCTCGGAGCGTAATGATTTTGGTTACGATCGGTTAATATACAGGGTGTGAAAACATGACAAATTACTGTTTTTTGGCATATTTGTCCGTGTAAACAATGATAAAAAAATTTTTTATGTCAAATGAAAGTATTCAATCAGACACGTATTTTTGTTTATTTGCTCTTTTGCTCTAATTGTTATACAGGATGTGAAAACAGGACAAGTTACCGTTTTTTGGCATTTACCGATCGAAATTTTTTAGATAGCGACTTGAAATTCGGCATATAGTTAGAGATCCACAAACCCTCGAAGCCTATTGATGTTGGTTACGATCTGTTAATATACAGGGTGTGAAAACATGACAAGTTGCCGTTTTTTGGCATTTACAGTTCGAAATTTTTTAGAATGCGACTTGAAATTTGGCATAGAGTTAGAGATCCACAAACCCTCGAAGCCTATTGATTTTGGTTACGATCGGTTAGTATACAGGGTGTGAAAACAGGCATTTTTGTCCGTGTAAACGAGGACCAACTTTTCTTTCTTTCGATGTCAATTTATAAGTAAAGGTGAAAGTATGCTAGCATTTTTTGTTGTTAACATGGTTACCATAGCAACCAATTAATAATATGTATATCACTAATAAAAGATATAGTATGGTACTTAGGATTGTTTATGAAGCCTAATTTGATACTAAAAAATTGGTTGCAATGGTAACCAAAAAAAGTAAAAAATCGTCATAATTCGTCAATCGTGCGACTTACAGATTTAATATTTGGTATTTAGATAAAGATTAAAAAAGAGTTAACGATTGACGTTGACAAGTCGGTTACCATGGCAAGCAATTAATAATATGTATATCACTAATAAAAGGTATAGTATGGTACTTAGGGTTGTTTATGAAGCCTAATTTGATACTAAAAATTGGTTCTATGGTAACCAAAAAAAGTAAAAAATCGTCATAGTTCGTCAATCGTACGACTTAGAGATTTGATATTTGGTATTTAGGTAAAGATAAAAAAAAGTCACGATTGACGTTGACAAGTCGGTTACCATGGCAACCAATTAGAAAATTATCACGGTAAAATTAGACTAGCGATTGGTAAATCTTATTTTAAGGGCTTTCTAATTATAGGCCACGGTACGGATAGGAGCGTGGCAATAATGTGTGACCGAAGGTCACACAAACGAGGCCCGAAGGGCCTCGCGCGTGCCGCAGGCACAGGCGGCCATGCCGCTTGTTAGAAAGCCCTTATCTATAATATAGGGCTTTCTATAGGGCTTTATAACGGACTTTTAGCCTGTTTGTGTGTATGCTATGAAATCGATTACAGGTCGCAATTTTGAAGATAGCGACTTGAAATTTGGCATAGAGGTAGAGGTCCACGAGCCCTCGGAACCTATTGATTTTGGTTATGATAGGTCAATATACAGGGTGTGAAAACAGGACAAGTTACCGTTTTTTGGCATTTTTGACCGTGCAAACAAGGACCAACTTTTCTTTTTTTTTATGTCAAATGAAAGTATTCGGTGTGACATGTATTTTCTTAATTTGCTCTTTGCTCGAATTGTTATACAGGGTGTGAAAACAGGACAAGTTATCGTTTTTTGGCATTTACAGGTCGCAATTTTAAAGATAGCGACTTGAAATTTGGCATAGAGGTAGAGGTACATAAACCCTCGGAACCCGTTGATTTTGGTTTTGATCGGTCAATATACAGGGTGTGAAAACAGGACAAGTCACCGTTTTTTGGCATTTTTGTCCGTGTAAATAAGAATAAAATTATTATTTTTTTAATGTCAAATGAAATTATTCGGTAAGACACGTGTTTTTGTTCCTTTGCTCTTTTGCTCTAATTGTTATACAGGGTGTGAAAACAGGACAAGTTACAATTTTTTGGCATTTACAGGTCGCAATTTTGAAGATAGCGACTTGAATTTTGGCATATTGTTGGAGGTCCGCAAACCCTCGACGCCTATTGAGTTTGGTTACGATCGGTTAACATACAGGGTGTGAAAACAGGACAAGTTACAATTTTTTGGCATTTACAGGTCGCAATTTTGAAGATTGCGGCTTGAAATTTGGCATAAAGGTAGAGGTTCACAAACCTTAGAATTTTATTGATTTTGGTCACGATCGGTTAATATACAGGGTGTGAAAATAGAAAAAGTTACCGTTTTTTTGGCATTTACAGGTCGCAGTTTTGAAGATAGCGACTTGACATTTGGCATAGAGGTAGAGGTCCACAAACCCTCGAAGCCTATTGATATTGGTTCCGATCGGTTAATATACAGGGTGTGAAAACAGGACAAGTTACGGTTTATTGGCATTTACAGGTCGCAATTTTGAAGATAGCGACATGAAATTTGGCATAGAGGTAGAGGTTGACGAACCCTCGAAGTCTATTGATTTGGTTACGATGTGTTAATATACAGGGTGTGAAAACAGGACAAGTTAACGTTTTTTGGCATTTTTGTACGTGTAAACAAGGACCAAATTTTCTTTTATCGATGTCAATTTATAAGTAGAGGTGAAATTATGTTGGCATTTTTTGTTGACAACATGGTTACCATAACAACCAATTAATAATATGTATATCACTAATAAAAGATATGGTATGGTACTTAACATTGCTTATGAAGCCTAATTTGATACTAAATAATTGGTGGATATGGAAATCAAATAAAGTAAAAAATCGTCATAATTCGTCAGTCGTACGACTTAGAGATTTGATATTTGGTATTTAGGTAAAGATTTAAAAAAAAATTAACGATTGACGTTGACAAGTCGGTTACCTTGGCAACCAATTAATAATATGTATATCACTAATAAAACATATAGTATGGTACTTAGGATTGTTTATGAACCTAATTTGATACTAAAAAATTGGATGCTATGGTAACCAAAAAAAGTAAAAAATCGTCATAATTCGTCAATCGTACGACTTAGAGATTTGATATTTGGTATTCAGGTAAAGATTAAAAAAAATTAACAATTGACGTTGACAAGTTGGTTACCATGGCAACCAATTAATAATATGTATATCACTAATAAAACATATAGTATGGTACTTAGGATTGTTTATGAAGCCTAATTTGATACTAAAAAATTGGTTGCTATGGTAACCAAAAAAAAAGTAAAAAATCGTCATAATTCGTCTATCGTACGACTTAGAGATTTGATATTTGGTATTTAGGTAAAGATTTAAAAAAAATAACGATTGACGTTGACAAGTCGGTTCCCATGGCAACCAATTAGGAAATAATCACGGTAAAATTAGACTAGCGATTGGTAAATCTAATTATAAGGGCTTTCTAATTATAGGCCACGGTACGGATAGGAGGGTGGTAATAATGTGTGACCGAAGGTCACACAAACGAGGCCCGAAGGGCCTCGCGCGTGCCGCAGGCACGAGTGGCCACGCCACTTGTTAGAAAGCCCTTATCTATAATATAGGCTTTCTATAGGGCGAGACCAATCGGGAGAAAAACTTCGTAACGGTACGTCGGATCGCTCTGAAACTTATACCAATCGATTTGTAATCGAAAAAAAAAATTTTGATTTTTTGTCTGTATGTATGTGTGTATGTATGTATGTATGTATGTGTGTGTGTATGTGATGAAATCGATTACAGGTCGCAATTTTGAAGATAGCGACTTGAAATTTGGCATAGAAGTAGAGGTCCACGAACCCTCGGAACCTATTGATTTTGGTTATGATCGGTTAATATACAGGGTGTGAAAACAGGACAAGTTACCGTTTTTTGGCGTTTTTTGGCATTTTTGACCGTGCAAACAAGGACCAACTTTTCTTTTTTTTTAATGTCAAATGAAAGTATTCGGTATGACACGTATTTTCTTTATTTGCTCTTTTGCTCGAATTGTTATACAGGGTGTGAAAACAGGACAAGTTACCGTTTTTTGGCATTTACAGGTCGCAATTTTGAAGATAGCGACTTGAAATTTGGCATAGAGGTAGAGGTCCATAAACCCTCGGAACCTGTTGATTTTGGTTACGATCGGTTAATATACAGGGTGTGAAAACAGGACAAGTTGTCGTTTTTTTGCATTTTTGTCCGTGAAAATAAGAATAAAATTCTTTTTTTTTATGTCAAATGAAAGTATTCGGTAAGACCCGTATTTTTGTCCCTTTGCTCTTTTGCTCTAATTGTTATACAGGGTGTGAAAACAGGACAATTTACAGTTTTTTGGCATTTACAGGTCGCAATTTTGAAGATATCGACCTCAAATTTGGCATAGAGGTAGAGGTCAACAAACCCTCGAAGCCTAGTGATTTTGGTTACGATCGGTTAATATACAGGGTGTGAAAACAGGAAAAGTTACCGTTTTTAGGCATTTACAGTTCGTAATTTTGAAGATAGCGATTTGATATTTGGCATAGATGTAGAGGTCCACAAGCCCTAGGAGCGTATTGATTTTGGTTACGATTGGTTAATATACAGGGTGTGAAAACAGGAAAAGTTACCGTTTTTTGGCCTTTACAGTTCGTAATTTTGAAGATAGCGATTTGATATTTGGCATAGATGTAGAGGTCCACAAGCCCTCGAAGCCTATTGATTTTGGCTACGATCGGTTAATATACAGGGTGTGAATACAGGTCAAAATACCGTTTTTTGGCATTTACAGGTCGCAATTTTGATGATAGCGACTTGAAATTTTGCATAGAGGTAGAGGTCTACAGACCCTCGAAGCCTGTTGATTTTGGTTACGATCTGTTAATATACAGGGTGTGAAAACAGGACAAGTTACCATTTTTGGCATTTTTGTTCGTGTAAACAAGGACCATCTTTTCTTTTTTCCAATGCCAATTTATAAGTAGAGGTGAAAGTATGTTAGCATTTTTTGTTGACAACATGGTTACCATAGCAACCA
>MU183359.1:0-19217 GCA_016904865.1 Pissodes strobi | reverse complement strand
TCCGATATGTTATAACCAATTTTAATGTTTTTGGTTAATTTTGGTTATTCGCCAAAATTCGGTTTGTTTTGGTTAGTTTTAACTTACTTTAATATTTTTAATCTGTTCCTATACGTTTTAGCCTTTTTTTCGAGCTTTTGGTTACTTTCGGTTAATCGTTCAATCAACTTTCGGTTAGTTCCAGTTAGTTCCCATTTATTTTAGTAATTTTTGGTTAGTTTTGGTTATTCGCAAATTTCAGTTACTTTGAGTTAGTTTTAACTTACTTTTATTTTTTAAATTTCTTCCGATTCATTTTAACCCTTTTTGTGCTTTTGGTTACTTTTTGTTAGTTTGGGTTAGTCGTTCCATCAACTTTCGGTTAGTTTCAGTTAGCATTAATTTATTTTTGTCATTTGAACAGATTCCGTCCTCAGAAACAGACTAACATGATCTCTCACGTATATTACGTGATGTGCCAAATGTAGCATGCACTTTTTCGTGATTTGATACCCCATAATAGGAAAACAAAAACATTCTCAATGTTAAAATGGAATAGCATCCTTGTTTATCGCTGATTGGTTTCTAGAACCAACATGACGACTATTAGGACTAAAATGTACATCACAAATACGATATGACATTCTGACTCGTTTAATTAGCATCCCCTTTAAATCTTGTCTATTTAGGTAATAATAATCAATAGGATTTTTTTTCGATAAATCAGAAAGCTTTTTGGGTTTCTTAGAGCCTAATTTACTAACAACAATATCTTATTTTTACCAGATTGAAATGAATCTATTCAATAATAAACAGTCATTCAATTTTATGAAATCATACATGTTATGAACCTATACCACAATTTACAAACTAACAATGGGAAATTATTAGGTAGGTATTATGCACTTACAAACGATATATTTGGGCAGAGTTTTTTATTAGGTA
Organism: Pissodes strobi; assembly: GCA_016904865.1. Classification (NCBI taxonomy): domain Eukaryota; kingdom Metazoa; phylum Arthropoda; class Insecta; order Coleoptera; family Curculionidae; genus Pissodes; species Pissodes strobi. The sequence goes on along the minus strand of MU183359.1, from coordinate 18,293 downwards.
TACTCTGCTTTGGGCATATAATTTTTAAAATACAAAATAAGATGCTTTGAATTACTTACGTAAAAAGCATAGCCTTAAATAGTTAATAAACAATCCCATAGCTATTGTCAAATAGTAATAAATCTATACAAATCGTAGATCTCAATCATAGCATTATATCCTCACATACCCGGAAAACGTGCATTTGAGCATCCGGATTGCAATTATTGCAATTTGAAGCACACCAATAGTGTAGTAAATTCAGTTCAAAGGTGAAGCGATTTACATATAAGCAACCAACAAAATCAAGCAAAGCACATTTTTGTATTATAAATATTTGCAAAGCACTCCAAACAATACAACGAAAAAAGCGCGGTCGCGTCCATCGGTGTGACACTGGCTTTAGGGTTTAGGAAGCACATTATCTTAAAGACCTGTCATCCCAATGAAAGTTACTTGGGCTTGACCAGGGATCAATGGACATATCAGAACCGGCCGTAAGTGGAGTGCTCGCCGCGTAAGGCAAACCATGCCAAGATTGTGTTGGTACCTTGAACGATGTTGCGATGACTGCGGAAATGTGAAAACTGTTTCCACGATATTTCATGATAAACTAATTTGTAATCTGAGTTTGCGAAAGATAATGGAGTCGGTATGCCATGGCATATAAAAGTTAAAACCTACAGTGCCTACCATGCCCTAAAATGATTGTAACTTCGTTACATACTGATAAGCCTCTCTACATAGACAGAACGAGGTTTTGAAGGCAAAATTATGATGAAGATTTTCATAACTTAGTCCAAGTTGTCAACAGTGGAAAATAATTTAATGGCAGCAACTTGAGTAAGTACCTATATTTCTAGTGCGTGAGAGATCGAAATCTTTTCCCAGCATTTGGTTATCAACTTTTAATTTAGTAGCAGCTGTAAGTTCCACTAACTGGATGCAGACCTGGAGGAAAGGTAATTTCAACGCATTAATCGGAAAGTAATTTCATGTTTTTTCTATGATGAATCATTTCTGGAAGCGACGAATTTTCGGCATCTTTGAAAGGGAAAGAGGAACCTATTTAGGGATTTTGCAATAAGGTTGCCACAGCAATGCTATCTTCATCTACCATATAGCTTCATAACACAAAAGTAGAAACCGTACAAATGTCGGGTTTATATTACATCTATGGGATTTGTTATCTGGCAAAATTATGGTATTTCTCTTTGAACATGGGCTACATACTCCCAATATGTATTATATTAATTCGTAGCTATAAAGTTCAGATTGGAAATTTGAATTCACATTTATCTACACCTAATAAAGTATATTCGACATAAGAACTGCTTTTAAGTACATAAATAGGAGCCTTTTTAAATATTCCGATCGGTGTTAATTAAATTCTTTTTGAGCTTTAAATTAAAAATTCAGCAAGTTTTTATCATATAAAAGGGAAGACAAGTAGACTGGAGGGATTAACTAAAATCCTTTAAAATATTACAAGAATTTAGACTCTATATCCATCCAGATTACATTGTGATTCTATTCAATGTATTCTGGAACCCTTAAAATTCATTATTTTAAGACATAACCCAGATGCGAGTGCATAAACCGATACAAACCCAAAAACGTTTAACCTAAAGAGACCCGACAAACTTTGAAAATGTGAGTCCATCATAATAATAATTTCAATAAAGTAAATACGTTTAATTTGAAATGATGGTATTTATTCGGGTGCATTATTTAAAATATATTTATGTTTTATTTATAGTGTGTGGGTTAGATTGAGTTAGTTTGGGTTAGATATGGGTTCTGAAGGTTAGTTAACACAAAATAGTTATTTTGCTGTGTCACGAAATTTTTCCGTGTCCTTGCAAAACCACTGCCATGCAACCAAAGAAGTATTCACTTCAAAAATGATTTAATAGAGGCTGGTAAATGACTGCAAACATATCAGATTATCCATTAATATCACATAGATAGGTAAGTATTATACAATATTAATTAATCACATCACAAAATGGTGCCCACTGTACTACTGTGTTTCATTTACTTTTACTTACTTGTGGAAACTCAGGTTCGGATGATAATAGCTGGAGATTTTGCATACCTCACACCGCAAGACCATCGTTACTTTGATATAAAGTTTATAAAAAATATTTATAAGAAATCACTCACGAAATACAAAAAAGCTACATGTTCGCGTCGCGTCGCACAAATTCAGGCTTTAAAACCTCCATTTGAAACCAAACAAAACTGGGCGAAGAGTGCTATTTTGCTCGTTTTTTAATGAAAAACATTAATTTATTCAAGTCGCGATCAAAAGTTGGACGGCCATCTTGTCACTTTTGACGTCTGTATTATTAGGAATCCCATTCAAAAACGGTGTCGAAATTTTTGCTAGTGAGCTTTGACATTGCACAATTTTGTTAATATCATAGCAACCAGTCATCAAAAATAGTGCCGATAAGAGCTTCTTTTCGACACTACTTTCCGTATCGAAAAGACTTCTTTATGATACCAAAATAGAAATAGTATATTGTGCAACAAGTGCTGAAAATAAGACTTTTCACACGAATGAGACAGTTTGGTGACACGAGCATGAGTGTAAAAAGTCTTTTTCTACGAGCGTGCGCAAAGTTGCTACTTTGCCCACGCTACTCAGTGCGCGAAGTAGTACTTTCCCGCAAACTATGCGGGAAAATGTGCGGGAAAGTAAAGTTCTCTAAAATCACCAGAGACAAGAAAATGTTCATATATTTTTAGAAAATTTACACTTTCGGACTGTTTATGCAATATAAGAAACCGTTTTAAGTCATAATTATACTCTTTTCCCTAAAAGTTTCCGTAATTCGCGATATTGTAACTTAAACCAAAAACCATATATTTTGAAATCCTCGGTATAGTAGTAAAACATTATGTCAAGTAACAATACTTATAATTGTCAAATTGACAGATTTTAAACAAATCTAGGTGTAAAACGATGTATCCCAAAAAACATGATCCTCAGCGTCGCTAGAAAGCCCTCAAAGCCTCCGTAATTTGCGATATTACAATTTAAACCAAAAACCATATCTTTTTAAGTCATGTCAGGTCAACAATAATAGTCATGAGCAACAGTAGGTATAATTGACAGATACTTTTTCTTTTATTTAAATACCGGTCATTATTATTGTGTGCTTGTTTGGACCGCGCTCGTAGGGTCAACATCAGTCGCGTGCGGAAAAGTAGCACTTTGCGCACTTGTTAGGAAAATAACTATTTCAGCACGTGTAGCACACTATACTTTTTCTACGACTGCTACATTCAGGGTGCCCTACTGGGAGTGTGGTGGAAAATTACATGTTATATGGGAATAGTTATTTTCCTAACAAGTGCGCAAAGTGATACTTTTCCGCACGCGACTGATGTTGACCGAACGACGCTAAGCGGAGTTCGGTCAATCAGTCGAGTGCGGAGAAGCCACTTTGCCCAAGTGTTAGGAACAATATTTTTTCTACGAGCGCGGTCCAAACAAGCACAAAATAATAATGACCCGTATTTAAATAAAAGAAAAAGTACCTGTCAATTATACCTACTGTTGGTTTACATGACTATTATTGTTGACCTGACATGACTTAAAAAAATATGGTTTTCGGTTTAAGTGGTAATATCGCGAATTACGGAAGCTTTGAGAGAAAAGGGAATGATTAAGAGTTAAAACGGTTTTCTTATGTTGCATAAATAATTCGATCAATCACATTTTTCTTCCACGTGCCAGGATACATTCAGGTAAATCTTGGGGTCATTAGAACTATCCATTTTCTTAAGGCTTTCTAGCGACGCTGAGGATTATGTTTTTTCGGATACTTCGTTTTACACCTAGATTTGTTTAAAATCTGTCAATCTGACAATTATAAGTATTATTGCTTGACATAATTTTTTACTACTATACCGAGGATTTCAAAATATATGGTTTTTGGTTTAAGATACAATATCGCGAATTACGGAAACTTTTAAGGAAAAGAGTATAATTAAAACGGTTTCTTATATTGCATAAAAAGTCCAAAAGGGTAAAGTTTCTAAAAATATATGAACATTTTCTTGTCTCTGGTGATTTTAGAGAATTTTACTTTCCCGCACGTTTTCCCGCATAGCGTGCGGGAAAGTACTACTTTGCGCACTGAGTAGCGTGCGCAAAGTAGCTACTTTGCGCACGCTCGTAGAAAAACATTTTTATTATTGATTTATCAGAAAATTTTATTCCTAATGAAAGAAGCTACGTGAATAAGAGATTCTCGCTTAACTATAACTAGGGGCACAGTCCTAAAATGGGGCCACCGGTGTGGGGTCCCTATTTTCCAAATATTTTGAAAAAGAGGCTACGAGGGCGAAGCCCCAAAATGGGGCCCCAGGGGGCGAAACCCTAGAATGGGACCTATGGTTCGGGAGTTCCATTTTTTACAGATTTAGCAATGTAGCCCCGGGGCGAAGCCCTAAAATGGGGCCCCAAGTCTTAAAAGGGGGCCCCTGGTATAAGAGTTCCATTTTCTACAGTTTTGCACAAAGGGGCTCCCGGGGGGTGAAATTCTATAATTGGGCCCCCTTTTTTAGAGATCTGGTAATGGGACCTTTGAGGGCGAAGCTCTAAAACGGAGACGAAACCCTTTAATCTAAATACCCAAATAAGCGTATTTCAGTTTTCAAGAGCAGTTGTTAGTGCGTTTTTGTCTATTTTCAGGGCAGTCGTAGAAAAAAGTATATTCAACTTACATTTGCAATGAATGGTCATTGCATAAATTTGAACACTAAATTTATGAGATACCAAAAATACGCAATTTTATCCCGATTTAAACGTTTTTGTGACACATAGGGTGTTTCTGCTCTCAATTATTAAATGAAAAATGAAATAATACCACTGACCACTGCTAGCCTAAAAATAAATTGCTTATCATTATTTTTGAGGCAAATAAAAAGGAACTGAAGCATACAAATTTTATTTAAAAACATATAAATTTGACAAATATCTGGTTAATGACATATTCAAAAAGTGGCTTAATAACTATTTTCTTCTATTAAATACCTATTAAAAATATATTTCATTATAAATGCTACTATCACTGAAAAAAATCTTCTAAATAAACTGGTATATCTAAAAAAAAAGATTAAATCTAGAGTATTGGCAATTGTAATTGGTTTGTTTAGATTTGCTAAACCAGTAAATTGTTAGGGTATTTCTATAAAGCTATTGTATTAATAAGTACCCGTATTAGGTAGGTATATAATATAATTAAAGTAGATTAACATATTTACAGCAGTGCCTTCACTGGTTTTGAAACGTTACCAAGTTAGTATACTTTGAATGGGGAAGAGCCGTCGGTCGTCGACCTCCAATGCTCTCAATCTATTGGTGCAGTTACCTTACTACGTGCATACTATAAATATTTTGGGGGTAAAACAAGGCGGAACCAAGGGAAGCCGCACTGCCAGATTGACATGTAAGAACTTCAGAACCGGTTTTTGATGAATCAAAAATGGGGAAAATAAGTAGTGTTATAATTTAATATGAAAAAAGTATGTACAGTAACTCGTAAACTTAAAATTTGGCAACGCTACATCTATCGACCATAGAATGTGCCTCAATGTTGGGGGAAAACAAAGAACCATTTGTACCGTCTTTTCAGGTTAAATGTCTTTGTACCAACCCAAGACGACTATTTTCATCCTCCTCTATGCATACACTGTTCCTTAACCATGATATATTTATTATAAGTCTTGCTCACTATAATAAGCAGAAAATAAATTCAGATTTGATTTAAAAGTAATTCAATTAGTAGTGACGTTAGGTAATATATTAAATATCAGATACTGTGCTCATTACAAACAGAATAATCCAACTTGTTGTCGAAACATCAGGCGTGTAAGGATAGTGTGAAATCATGAGAGTTTAACCTCCCTAATAGTAAAAACAAAGTTCCACTAAGCTCACTCACGTCCAAAATATGTAAAAATCAATTACACTTCTTGCGAAATATATCACGAGCGACTATTGTGAAGAAATACGCGCAAGAAATTCTCAACAATACTTGTATAATGGATAAATGTATAAAAATTGGAAGGACCAGTTAGAGGATGAACGGCTTCCCCGAAAAGCGACGTTAGCAGTATCAGTGTCTGTATCAAAAGGGCCCACAGCAGGCCTTACACTTAGACCACCAATTGGGCCCGTTGTTCCCCAAACCCGCATTAGAGAAACTCCAGGGTGCCGGTCTTCCTTAAGAAAGCCCGCATCTCCTTCAGACTAACACGACACACTGAATCTGGCTCGATCAACGTCGCGCCAAAAAGCCTGAATCTCGCCCACGCAAAGGCGGGACATTCCGTAAGTCAATGGTATTGGGTTTCATCGTCCTTTGTGCACCATCTACACTCCCCCTCCTCTGCAATAGGTGCCGTCTAAGCCTGCACTAGTTCCTTGGTAGGCCCATCAACCTCCTAGTGAGACTTTTCGCGGGCCCATGTATCATGAGCCTCGTCTGTCTCATCCCCCGAGCCGTCCGCCATACAGCTTCGGCCCGACTCTCAGTCCAGACCTCCAGAGCCCTTTAGCGGACACTCTGGGCGATCCCCACACAGGCATCAAACCCTAAGTATGTACTCCCGAGTGTCTCGGTACCCATACCACCATAACCATTTTTTGTTTTGTAAGGTTATCAGCTAGCTCTTGCACTCCCTCACCAACAAGGAGCGCATGCGGACCGACTTCAGCGCTATTGGTGTGTCCTGCTGTCGGGGTAAAAGAAAATCCTCCTGCCACGACATTAAGCCTTATCGACTCCCAAATCCACAACATGATTGCAAAAATTTCCGCTTGAAAAACCGCAGTGTGCTCGCCCAGTGAGGTGGATAATTCCCGCTCCAGGGGCTCACAGTACGCACCAGCTTCGGATAGTGTTCCCATTCTGGACCCGTCTGTAAACCAGACTAGTCCATGACAGGATCTCATTCTGCCCTCCATCTAATCCTCCTTCGCAGCAAAGAGGAAATTTAGCCCCTCGTGGAAATCTATCTCAGAGACCATCACGTCACCTGGCATACCCAGAATGGTTAGGTCCTCAGACAGACCCCACTATAGACTGCAATGGCTATGGTAGGAACCATTGTCGCTCCACATCCCCGCATCAGCCAATCTCATGGCCGCTCTCACCGCCTCGTGCCTCACCCACTCTGTGACTTTAACTATCAAAAACTTAAAATATTCAAAAACAAATGTCTGTTATTCACCACATTCTCGAAAACATTTTCCATTTAACTGAAAGTAATCGATTTTCTAAGGATATTAATGTTGATAGGAGCACCAATTTGTGATAAACTGAACGCAACATTATATAATACTTTTTCTGTAAAGAAAAACATCTTGCAACTCCCATTAAACATTCTTTTTTAACGATACGTCGCTTATCTGGATAACTCCATACATTTGTAAAAACAAAACTTTATTTTACGATTCTTCTTTGCTTAATGTTATTTTCAATTGTATAAAAACACGTATACTTTTCCCAAATAAGACTTAAGAAATAAAGTTTGAGAGAAAATAAAATTTTAAAGCTTTCGTAAATAGAATTTTATACAAAAGCATCCAGTATTTCTTTGTAGCTGTATGTATAATGGCAGTTGTCTCATAAAACTGAGCAGAGTCTTAGCCGGAAACGTACCGTTCGTATCTGCCGCATCTTTGGTAAAACAGGTCGTAAACGAAATAGAAAGCAGAATTACGTCCATGATTTAGGGTGTTTTACATCTCTATCTGGCATAAAATCTGTGGAGCGTTGTGAAGAGATAATGCTTCTGAAATATTTTATTTTTATTCCTTTACTGACAAAAGTATAATAGCTCAGTCATTTTTTAAGCTTTAAATTTATATTGTAATAAAATAAGAAAATATTGTCAAGCAACCCCGAAATGCAATGCATTGCCTGAATCATTTACCTTTAGCAGAAACCTTTAGAAAAATCGTTGTAACTATAGGTCCGAAGGCGTGTAACATAACAGGTCAGGATAATCTCCATCAACTAGTAACCGTCAGCCGGTAGTACCCACTTTGACACCGAGCCAGCTCCTTCCTTTCTCTATCTCGGCTCCAGTTTTATTGATGATCTAAAAATCTTGAAAATTTTTGAATAATGTATAGCAGGGTAAACTACAGCTTAATATTTCAAAATGTTCGCATATCGTCGAAATTTAATGTCGACTTGCCGCGGTATTCTAATTTATTATGTGTGCACAAATTACCCATAAACAGATAAGAAAAAAGATGCCGCCGCGCGGACAGAATATATGCGAAGCTCCTCCCTCATCCACATGTGCGAGATGGAAGGAGGCACAATTATTATTATACTAGAGCATATTCAAAATCAGTTCTGGCCGTTCTACGCTAAACGTATGTTTCTGTCGCCGTCAATAATTTTCATATTGTTGGTGCGGTATAAGATTCCATTCCCCTACTCTCGCAATAAAACTTCGGCCAACAAACATCAAACATTCCGACAAAGCTTTCGTATCTGTTTATGAGTTATTTGTGATGTGAGAATAAACTTAGAACTTAGTTGATATATTACCTCGGAGGATTTTTGCCTCAAACAACAGTTAAGGAATAGTATATTATTTTATATGGAGGAAAAGTGATACTTTTCATGGCGCGCTCGTGTTTAACAGCCGAACGGAGTGAGGCTGGTAATAGGGAGCAAGCCATGAAAAGTAACTTTTCCTCCAAATAAAATATGCTGTTTTTTCTTCAAATGTCGACAAATTAATGCAAAAACATCTCTTTTTAATAGTAATAATATCTAATTATTATTAAAGATAAATGGGTTCGCAAGGCGGCTTAGACCACGGTCGTAGGTGGCCTTGCTTCGACCGGTGTCGGTGAATGTAACATAAAGCTGTCAGTGGACACTGTCAACAATAATTATTTTTTTAAGATTACGTCTCCGATTGCGTTTTAATTCCGTATTGATAAGCAGTTATTGAGTAAGTTCGATTAAATAGTAACCAATTTGTTTCTAAATTAGTGATTTTTACAAATGCAGTCACAAATTGAGTGATAAATACAAATTGTAGTTTAATAAATCTTGAGTTGTTGACGCTTATTGTGTTGTCTGTTTGTATTGTATCTATGTTGCTATGACAACACTTTTACCTCCGCCGGCGGAAAAGTGAAAAGTAAAGCTCCGGCGGAGGAAAAACGTAACTTCACGGCCGCCTACACAGTCGAGCAACCAAAAACAACGAAATAAACTAGTGATCAATTACGTTGAATAAATGAATATTGTGGTATAATTTCGAACCAAGATATCTACTAATTGTCAAAGAAATTGAGTACGGTTTTGAGAATAATGGAGCTTTGCCAAGACGCTACCTGGATTAGCATACACAAGTGAGGATATATAACAATCTCTTACAAAATTCAAATATTCCAGAGATTTTCAATAGAACTTGTTTTGTGCTCGATTTACAAGACATACTTCGTAAATCGCAAGAATTGAACAATTTTGTTTTGTGACCGTTCTCGAGTCAAACTAAAGAGAGTAGTTTTGAAGAAGGTCCTCTCTTTTAAATAAGGCTCGACACTTAAATGTTAGAGGAAATTGGAATTTTCCAAACTTGACGTTATCCTAATGGGTTCTAATAAAACTTATCCAATTTTTGTATTCTCTTTTTACGTTCCAAGCTAACCTAAACTTGAAGTTAACGCAATGAATTCTAGAAATAACTTACTCAATTATTGTACCCTTCATTCAGGTTCTTGGACATTTCCGTTGGAGTCTTTTTGCGATTTGCATGTTGCGAGTTTAAGATAATCTAATAATTTTTGAGTTTCACCACTTCATTAGTGCTCTCTGTGGACAAAAATAAAGAGTTACCTTGAACATGGTAACATATTTGAATATACAAAAACAGGTATTTTCTAATATCTATTTTTAAAAATCAAAAATATTCTCAATGCTCTAAGTATTGCTTTTGCACAAAAAGACAATTGCGGATATACTTGTCATATTATACAGAGAGAATCAAAACTTTCCTTGTGCGATGTAGTAGTTATCAAAATTATCTATAGTTGACATTAAAAACCTTAAGATTAAATTATATTATATTATATAAGGTATAATTAAAAATTATAAATATGCAATGAAGAATAAGTGCAAGTGCAGTAATAAGAAAACTAAATGTTTTTTTTTCTAAATTAAATTTGTACTAAATTAGGGGATTGAGTATTGAATAAAAATAAACTGAAGTTGTATATACTTTATTAAATCGCAAATACAATTTTCCTATATTAATTTAAAAAATTATAAATGGCACTGTGCTTCAAGGTTTGGACTAAAAAATTGTGGCCTCTATGACTAAGGACATGTTTGTACAAAGAAAATGATCTCTCTACATCTACTGAAATTATAGCGCGAAATTTAAATTTTGGAACTAAGGGAGGTTTAATAGCCAAATAATTTACAGTTTTCCCGGACATTATGTTTACGACCAGCCTTAAAACCTGTGATTTTTCTCTTGAACTTTCAAATTTTGTCACTACTGTTTTTCCTACCTCATCTCAATAAGAGTGGTAAACTGCAAGAAACGTGAACAAATAAATGATTTATAGACGGCGACGGCGACGCAATGTGGACGCAAAAAAATAACACAGAAATCACAAAACATGCTTGGATAGGCAATAGTTCTAAGAATATACATGTACCATTGTGCCGAAAAAAATCTGGGACAACAAAATCCTCGTTGTTGAATAGCTCCTAGGCTAAAAAAAAATCTATTGAGGATAGGTTATCATTGTTGTCATGGAAGTGAAAAGGTTAAACACCAAAACAATAATACTAGTACCGTTTGTAAAAGTACGAGGAAAAATTAAAATACGTATGTTTATTGTTTTAAAATGTAACAAAAACACAAACAAGGTTTTTTTTTGGTATTTGCACCACTATTATCGATTAAGGCTTGCAAACAGTCGCTTTTTGCTCGGTGGTTAACGCGGGCATTTTAAAAAATATATTTCTTTTGACATATCCGTCAGTCACAGCATTAAATCGAACTGGTAACTTCCCAACAAGCTAATAGTCCGGCAGATTAAACTTCATCTTGCTGTCCCAGTTTTTTTTCGGCACGATGGTACCTATCCTTCAAGAAACACAAAAATATGCAAACAATTCATAAAATTCAATCTTTTGTGATAACAAATGAAGCTGAAACAAGAATGTATAATAAAGTGCAATATAAACAAATGCTTATAATATACAGGTTTATAGCTGACGAGCTATCGTCGAAGTGTGCAAATTATGCGCTGGCTCAAATGCCGCAGAGTAGGGAGGCGGGTATTTATACAAAGGCGTCACCAACTTTTACATGACACAAGTCAGAAACCCCAAGTTGTAACATGGAACTCGTTTTGGGTTAGGCTTTCCAACAAAAAATATAAATAATAAAACCGGTAGTGGGCAAGAGAAATTTGCCGATAAGATATCATAAACAATAAACTGAGAGGGTAAGTCAATTCAAGTTAAAAGTCAATCAAAATGATTCCATTATTCAGCCCAAATCAAGTTACACTTACTATTTACCTCCGTTTTGGAGCACTAATAGTCAAAGTCAATTATGCTTTATTGTTAGTAAGATAAATCTTGTTATCAAAGCCTTTCAATTGTATGCAAGTATACACAAAAAAAGTCTTTACAAACAGAGTCAATGTTTAAAACCACAATAAACATTATTTTACAAATAAAATAAAATACAATAGAACACAATACAATAGAATGCAATAAAATAAGATAAGATAAGAGCAGCCTTAAACACAGTAAAAAATCAAAATCAAAATTGCTAGACAAAATAATACAAATATACAGAACAAGTTCCCTTAAAAATACACATAGATTAAAAGCGGTCGTCATAGTATTCACACAAATCAAGTATTTTACGGCTTTCAAGTATAATTGAATTTTTCACTAGGACCGAAGGTATAGGCAAGTGAAGGTCTTGTGATTGCCTAGTAGCATAAGAGTGACTAGGCCCGGGCAAGTTATCCCTACGCTTATACATCATACAAGCCGTTTCCAAAACAAACAATGATGACAACGTTAGATTTTTCTGCATTTGACTAAAGGCCTACATGATTCCCTACCATTTACTTGATAGATGTATCAAACTGCTCTTTTCTGCAAAACAAACAATGAGTGCAGCAAACAATTGTATGTATTGCCCCAAAACACAATGCCATACCTTGAATGTGACTTCACTAGAGAATGGTACACTTTCCTAGCCAGAGCAACACCAATCTCGCTCGATACCACACGCATAGCATAGCATCCGGAAGCCACCTTTTTTATCAGCCCCATAATATGCGAAACAAATCTTAAATGGTTATCGAGAAGAATGCCTGAGGATTTAGTATTTGGTTTCAAAACAAGTGGAACATCTCCAAGCAACAAGCCACCCACGTCATACCTAAATCCCAAGATATTGGTCTTATCAGTATTGAGAGTCAACAAGTTAGCATCAAACCACTGTACAATCTTTGGGAAATCAGTTGAAATTCTATCCCTCAATGCGATAGGCTAGGATTATGCCAGAGTATGGTAGTATCATTGTCCTTCAATGTTTAGAAAAGCAAGGTCGTTAATGTACAACAGAAAATGCAGTGAACCCAGAGCTGAACCCTGGGGAACTCCACAAGTGGTCGCACCTGCATCAGATGTTTTTGAGCCGATGATGACGCTCTGCACTCGCCCATCCAGGTAAGACCGAAATCACTCCAGTAATTTTCCTCTAAACCCATATGTATCAAGCGTCTGCAGCAGAATTCTGTGACTTTTGATAAGTCGCAAAACACTGCCGCAACAGCCTCTCCGCTTATGAAACCAAAATACACCTCCTCAAGAATTGAAACATCAGTACACCTACCGGATTAAAAGCCAAATTGGTTAGGGTGTAAAATTTGATGTTGTTTGAGAAACATCCCGATCCGGTCCTTAACAATTTTTTCACGGATTTTTGAAAGGGTTAACAATAACGAAATCGACCGAAAATTGCAGGGGTCACCAAGGTCACCACCCTTATAAAGGGGAACAACTATAGCCTGCCTCAAACACAAGGGAAACCTACCAGCAACCCAAGAATAATTAATAGCATTAGAGGGAGCATTCAAAGCAGAAGCAGGAAGAGATAGAATGATTTTTGCTGTAATGCCATCTTCACCACACGAGCTCTTATTTTCAATTGATTTCATGTCTCGTGTAATCTCCGTCGGGTGAGTTGGCTGAAAGAAAGATGATGAGCCGATCTGAAACCGAGCTATGTAGTCCATTGGATCAACAGTTGGATTCAACTTCGACGTGAGCACACCTGCCACAGAACAGTAGTAGTTATTCAAGATATCCGAGGACATTTCTGGAACATTGAAACGCGTCTGCGAATTGCCAGATGCAGCTATGCGGGTAGAATGGTAAAGTACCGTTGCAAGCCTTATTAACTTTCTATATATGGATCTATACCGTTGAAAATACAAAAAAAATATCATTATTCGTAAATTTTCGAATCGTATGTAAGCAACGCAAATTTCTTGAGGAAACTCTCAAGTGATCCAAGGCTTTCTACTCTTTTTTAATTTTCTGAATAGGAAAAGTTTTATTAAATGACCCACGCAAAAGCATATGGAATTGCTCAAGAGGATCGCTACACTCTAATAGACCATTCCAATCAACAGCCATACAAAATTGCCCAAATCTACTGTAGTTTGCTCTACTAAACAATCTACCATATCTGTATTGACACTTTCTGGATTTAGTAGGAAAAGCAATTTTACTTAATATAGCCTCGTAGCCTGACAGACCTGATTCAACAACTAAACAATCTATATTACGGGAATTCATGGATGAACAAAAGTAATCAATAGTGGCGGATGAGAATTGCGAAATACGAGTGGGTGCATTCACGTACATAAAAATATCAAATTAATCTAAGAGGTTACACAAGTTAAGCGTATGAATTGAGTTTGTATCACCATATTTTATGTTAAAATCGCCCAGTAAGATAATATTAGATTTATGCGGCAGCAAAGAAAGAATCCGCTCCAATCTTTACAAAAAATAATTGGTATTTGAGGTAGGGCTTCGATCAATACAAATTGTATATAGTTTTTTAGCACTGGAATAAATCATGAAAAACTCAAAAACTTGCTCTACAGCTAAGTCATTATATATATTTATGTCTTGAAAAGAATTGCCGTCTAAAAAAGATTTTTTTCTACTACCGTGCGTAAAATGCCCACTTTTCGCACTCTCCAAGATTCGTAAAGCTTGCCTTTTTAATGTGCAGTGCGTAAACTAAGTTATTTTACGCACTAGTGCGTAAAGTAAATCTGACATATGTTCGACATTTAGGCAGTGCGTAAAATAATAAATTTTACGCACTAGTGCGTAAAATAATTTATTTTACGCACTAGTGCGTAAAGTAATTTAATAACATTTTTGTTTTTTCGTATATTTTTCGGTAGTAGAAAAAATATTGTATGCTACTCATGTGTAAAGTACCCTTTTTTTATTCATGGGATTGTCGCATTCGCCTACGGCTCATTTTTAAAGTCATTCAAACCGCCTACGACCACAACCAAATCACTCATAGTCATACTTTTTGTTCAGTTAGCAATATCATCGACTATCTTGATTGATTTAATCTTAACTATATTATGAAGTTGATGCGTAAAAATTTTGTCAAGATTTCGAGCCTGCTGGTCACAAAGAATTAGCAAGTTTCTTAGTCCTGAGATTTTATTTACAACACTGTTGAGGGAACGTTCCAAAGGGCTTGATGTCCGCGAAATACCCACCTGCGAAGTTTCTTTTTGCTAGGTCTTCCGATAATGTAGGCATTTCGCTGCCAAGCTTACTGAGCTCTTGGCCGTACCAATCATTTTGGGTTACCAAGGTTTTTATAGATGTCAACATTACGCGCCTGTTTCCATTTAATTCCGCAATTTCAGTTTTCATTTTACTGCGACTATCCTCGTAGTCTGCAACTTTGCTTTCCAACTCGGTTTTTATTTTTAATAAGTTTGACAGTTGTTTATTTAAACCAGTAATTAATTCCCGTTGTTCTTTTATTTTCTTTTCAAATTTCTCCTCAGCCTCTATAACATCATCGTTAAAACTTTGTGATTTCCTTAGCTCCCCTTTAAAAAAATCTTACTCCGTCTTTCAACTTCTTACATTCGCCAATTCCCTTTCTAATTCGTCAGTTTTATCTAGATGTTCAGTTTTTAATTTCGAGATAATGTCATCTTTGTCCTAAGATTCAATTCTACATTCTTCTAAGGTTTCTGACAGTTTCTTAAATAAGGGTAGATCCTTTATGTGCAGCTTACAAGCCAAACAGTAAAACAAAATCGTCCCTTGTGCCAGTGCAACAGCATGAGATTCAGTTGTTGTTATGCCAACATGCATCTTACAAAACACCGCCTTGCAGGCATCACAAGGAGCTCCAAAAACTTCATCATCCTTTGGTCTAGACTTGAAAATGCACTGCCTATTGCACTTTGAGAAAATTAGCGAAGTTATTATATAGGTAATTTATAAAGTTATAGATTATTATCCTATACTTAATTAGAAGAATGCAATTTGATCAATGACCGCGCAAATCAACTATAAGATAACAGGTGACAAGAAAATCGGTTTATTGGCGCGAAATGATCTGTTTCATTACAAGGAAAATATTCAAAAGTTTAAAATCAAGTCAAATAAATTAAATCGAAAAGAAATTTTCCTGGAAATCACGGTGCTTGGTGCTAGTTAAAATTATCCTTCATCATCATCATCATCAATCAGCCCATTCGCGTCCAGTGCTAAAAATAGGCCTCCCTTAGAGTGTTCCATAATCTCCGACACTGTGCCGCACTCATACAATTCCGCTCAACCCTTTTAAGGTTGTCATTCCACCTCGTCGGCAGGCGCCCTCTACTTCTAAAGGCATCTTGGTATGGTCTCCACTCCAGGATCTTTCTTGTCCATTGTCCGTCGGTCATTCCTGCTACATGGCCAGCCGAGTTCCACTTCAATGTTTTTATTCTCTCATTCGTGACGGTCACACAAGAAATTCGGCGCAGTCTCTCATTTTTTGTTATCCGATCACACAAGGGAAAGCCCAGCATTGCCCTCTCCATCCTTCTCCGCGCCACTCGTATCTTTTCAGCAGACTTTCTTGTGAGTGTCAAAGTTTCTGATCCATAGGTAAGAAGACTGGGGACACACTGATTGAATACCTTTCTCTTCAGGCAGATCGGTATTCTTGACCTGAGGATATAACTGAGCTTTCCAAAGGCTGCCCATGCAAGCCCTATCCATCTGCTTATTTCGCAGGTTTGATTATCCCTCCCTATATGAATTTCATGCCCTAGATATTTATAAGAGTAGACCTGTTTTACGTGATTTTCGTTCACTTATATAAGATTACTCACTATTAGGTTACTTTTATACTGGGTTTTAGTTATATTAATTTTTAGATCAACAGTTTTCGAGGCACTATCTAATCTGTAAAGCATTTCCCTGGCTTCATCGATGCTATCGCTCAGTAAAACAATATCGTCTGCGAACCTTAGGAGGCTCAGTTTCTCGCCATTTATATTTCAGAACCGCTGTAAAAAGTTTAGGTGACATCTTTCTATAAAGCAATAACACCTATTGAGTCGATTTTGCATAAAGTCGCCCTGTCCTACGCTTCTTTTGATATGGAAGTCGTCAGTATATTCATGTAATTTGAAGCGTACTTTTGCATTTTTATAGATATTTTCAATTAATCTAATATATCTACAATCTATTTGACTTTCTGCTAAAGCATGTAACATCTGCTTTTGATTGATTGTGTCGAATGCTTTTCCAAAATCAATTTGTTCAGGTTCGCTAGGTCACCCTTCTTATGAAGAATGGTAATTACCGCTCGATACCACTGGGAGGGGGTAATAGCATTTATTAGACAGACATTGTAATGTTCGCAAATGGTCTTGTCTAGAGAGGATCCTCCCTGTTTTATTATCTCTATTTCTATTTGTTCTTCACCGGCTGAATTGTTGTTCTTGGTTTCTCTTAACGCTGCTTGGAACTTACCGTTGATAACTACTAAATTGAAAATGATTTACCTAAGTATACTACAAACGATTTGCTTTACTACATACAAATGGTTAACTCGTATAAATACACTAAATAATGTTGATTCAGTTGGAGTGATTGAGTAATACCTGAGCATAATAATTATTAAAACTGTAAGTTTAATTGCAAAGCCAGACTACCATTGACAAAGAGCAAAAGGCAACTGGAAAAAGTAAAGTTATAAAAACCAACTAACCACATTAAACTAAAACGATTACCTATTGCGGTATGCAAAGTAAAATGGCCGGATAAAAAAAGCAAGTCCAATAGACGAGATATAACTACTAATATTTATAGTTTATCTAATCTGAATTAAACTACCGTAAAAAGTATAATATAATTAAGCTTGTATAACTTTTTTCTAAAGCTAATATACCAGGAACGTTCAATATTGCTCGTCTTCGCGTATATAAACTATTAAAAACTATTAAGACATGCCTCCAATTATTTTAAACATTCCCAATGATCATCCAGCGAAATACAGCTCTTCTGCATCATTTGTGGAAAGATTTTGCAACAATTACTTTTCAGGGTCATAAATTCACTCAGCCGACTAGCGACGAGACATAGTAATATTTTAAAAGTATTCATATATATACTAGAAAACACAAGGCTTATAACTATTCGTTGTAAATTATTACAAATGTATTTTTTCCAAAGGTACTTTTTCGCGGACCATTATACACTCAAATATAAAATATGTAATTGATTATGTATTAAAGTTTTTCCATATTGCGGTGTGGCATATATACAGAGTGTTTTAACCGAATGTACTTTTCCGTGGACCATCATAATTTCAATATTATTTAAACCCCAAATTAACAGAATAAGAAACATTAATATCGGGAAAGTATAATAAGTAAGATCTAGACATAATGCAAACATAAAATGCGATATAAAAAAAATTCGCTCGCTTGTAACACAGTACAAATGATAGAAGTTATTTCTCTTGCGTATATAGAGAGGAGAGAGAGAGAGAGAGAGGGAGAGAGAGAGAGAGAGATATACTGTATCTCTCTTGCAGGACGAAAATTTCAAAACGTGTCGTGACGCGGCCTTGAAAAACCACTCTCATGCAGCCAAAAAAGTATTCACGTCAATAAAGAACTTAAATTAATTTTTAGAGACACATTGAAAATATTTACATATATG
>MU183358.1:160433-207140 GCA_016904865.1 Pissodes strobi | reverse complement strand
GCAGCCAAGCCAATAATAAGGATAAATTAGGACCGACTCACCCCGTAAAACTTTCTTGTTTCAGCAACGCTGGTACTCTTGTCTCAAATCTCAAGTTTTTATATACCTAAGTAGTTATGTACCGTACAGTTTTTTCCTTGGTTTTCGCCTAAATTGATGTGTTTTACCGGTCCACTGTTACGAATTTGACCATACACCGTACATTGCTTCTTTCCACAATTAGGAGAATTGCTTTCGTGCTTGCCTACTCGTACTTGCTAGTCTATCCGACTACGACCATGTAAATAAATTACTTTCTTGATATAATGGACTGTATTATTAATTTTCACATGGGTTAATAGATAAATACAAATTAACTTTTAAATAACTTGTCTTTTTTATCTTGACAAAACCTGTCAACTTGACTCATCTACTTTTCTTGTCCGGCTGGTTTTTCCGCGAGGAATGTGTAGTACGAGAGTCTGTACTTTTAGTCGCGAACAACTGGCTACGTGCGGAAGATTCCGGATATTGAATAGGTGATGTAATTAGGGAAAACAATAAAGCGATGTTTTAGGTGTTTCCAGTTGTACGACGAACGTTGACAGGCGTTGCTGTAGACGGGATGATGCGGGCAAAATCCTGGGAGCATCCGTCCAGAAAATATCTGTAAAACAGGGAGATCTCGGCCACATGTCTGCGGTATTCCAGACTATCGAGATCCCGGGTCAACTCCGAGGTCGACGACGAGACGCACAGCTCTCTTCTGAATGGACACCAGTAGCTTTAAGTTGTGCCTAGGTGAGGCACCCGAGATATGTGAGCATAATTCTAAGAACGATCCTATATGCGCTTTGTAGAGCAAGAGCTAGATTTAGGTGTAATTAGGGACGTTACAATAACATATGTCGCAGCTATCCCAGGAAGAACAATCCAACAAGCTACATTAAAACAAAAGCAAGTGTAAAAACAGGTGATGATGCTTATATAAATCGTTGATCGAAATTTAGAAAGAGTACCTATATGATGTTAATAGACAATTTTAAAATCTGTTATTTAGCATCTACCAGTTCTGCCATAAAATAATTGATAATTTATATTTATGTATATAATAATATGCTTATAAATTGGAGCCCAAATGCCATAAAGAAATTATTAAACAAGCTTCAATTTTTTTAAATTAATATTAGCGCTGTAAATAACAACAATTATTGTAAATAGTTGGCATTTAGTGCTTAATAATACCTGACCTATAGTTTAAGAAATATTTTGAGAAATTTTCGGGGCAATGAAATAAATTATCATGTTTAACGAAATGGCAGGATTTTTTTTTCACTAATATGATCCAAGTATACACTATGACAGGGTAAATATAATTAATGATTGCAGGCAGCCTGAAATCATATACAAATCTCTGCGAAAGGAAGGCAAACTTGAAACCTTGGAAGATGCAGTAAGACTAGTTTAGCGTAAGAAAAATCATATAACCAGTTCTGACCCAGTAGCGTGGTCATAATTAAAAAATAACATATATCATAGGCTATAAATTTGTGGTCTCAGTATTTCTTAGAAATGCTATTTTAAGTATTTCTCGAGACACGACGGTGGAAATATTACATGCAATTACTTCTATTTATTCCGTATTTAGATAGCATGAGAAATAAGTCTCCGATTTAGGGTTTTTGAAATAATTTTGTTGATTTAATTATAATAATCAGAACCGCTGAAGTTTGCCACCAAGTATCAGAAAATTTCATTTGAAATATACAGGTATATAATTTATTGTTAAACAAGAATTTCTTGATCTATTTTCTTCGTCTCATTTTAAGTCGTGTTCATGCAGATACAATTTTGTTGCCATTTTGATAGTAGATATTATTAATTATTGTCATACCAGGATTGGTACATTTCCACCTGCAAGCGAGTGCGCGTCAAATCTAGATCATCCTTTAATTCTATCAGATATTGTGGCTTATGCCTAAAGCTGGAGCCTTCTAAGATTCTTCCTCTGCATAATTTAATACTTGAAGTTCCTAAGTGAAATTGAAAGCTAAATTGCGATGAAAATGCATGACGTTATAAACCAGGGGTCTAAAGACGCAAAAAAGTAGATAAATTCGACTCATTTGAATGGCACACGCTCATGAGAAACCTAGCTAGCAGTTCTTAAAACTGACTTCTGACAAGATGTTGATGGTGCGATGTGAATGGCGGGCAAAAATTTGCAAACATTGGAAGACAGACGAATGGATTTAAGCTGAATAATCCTTGTCAAGTTTCTGGCTCCCTCAGCTTTGCGGTTATGAGTAATAATCAGGGAACGTTTACATCGGAATCCTATACGTTCGCTTCCTCTTTGTCTTCTAGTCTTCAATTCGTGTCTTCTTCCTTCTAATACCAGATTCCTTTAAGCTTAAACTATAAGCAATAGTGTATACCGCTGTCCAGTAAATGATCTTGAATTGAAGCCTCCATAATATGGCAACAAACTTCTCGTCATAGCAACAACAAGGCCTAGTCCTTGACGGTTCGCTCATCTTCTCCAAAATATCAGATTTAAATTTTTTAGATCCCATATTGAAGTTATGAAGCCTTTTGTATCCAGGTTTCACTGCAGTGTATGCAATGTAATGAATATCTCGATCCCTGATTAGCTACAGTCACCAAAAGTTATTCTCGTCTCAGCTTCTGTTGCTAAATAGCATCAACACCACTATCTGATGATACCTCACCTATAAGATCACCAATATCCCCCAGGCATTGCAGTAGTTCAGAATAACCAAGGTCGAGGTCGGTGTTAGTTTCCCGTAGCTCCATCGACAAAGGGATCTGCATTCCGCCAATATTGGGAGATAGCCAATGCGCTCTTGTCGAAATCATTAGATGCTAAGATGTTTCAGTCCACCCTTAAGTCGGTAATGCACCTGAAGTTCTTAGACTTTTGGCAATCTTTTGGTATGACTAGGTCCCACGATGTTTAAGACTGAATTGGGCTGTTGGCATAAAGGAGGATCCTGTAGAGGCTTTTATTGCGCCTTGGGATGACGCCTGAATATACTACCCTTACGAACATACTCTTTAATAGAGTAGTTATGAGTTCATTATTAGAACCATGGTCACATTCTTTATGCTTTAGCCTTTGCATCAACCATTATTTCCCTGGTAATTTCGGCGCAGCCTAGTTGCTGCATCTGTCAATTTTCTTAGATTACGTTTTCTTTTCAGTCGCTCAAATGTGAGGCCGCTTAACATCGATCTTCCCTGGTTTTCTCACTTCCTTCACGTCTAAGGGCTTAGGCCGTTCCTCATGTTGTGGAGGTGCTCTGGTCTGTTACGGGTAGAAGGTGTGGGTTAACACTGGTTTTTTAAACTATTTGATCCTAATATCATGTTAGTTCAGAAGTTTTTTTTTTTGGTTCAGCAATGAGAGGGGAAATTCTTTTATTTTTCCTAAATCATTGTTCTATCGACTTAGGTCTATAAAGTTCCCATGGATATGGTATGGATTGATAGAGGGGTCGCCCGGCAAGATTTGGCCCTTCAACACGTCTACCACAATAAAATTGATCTTTTGTGTATACCCTTCTATGTCTCACGAAAATTTCTATCTCTTGCGAGATCCTCAGAATATTTCGAGGGTTGAGCTTTCGTAGATCTCAAGGTGTCACAAGGGCATTTTCGAGATGCCTCAACCATTGGCAGAGTAGGTGCTCTGACGTTTTAGCCATAGTTTGGCAGAATCTGCATTATTCGTCGATGGTATTCCCCATTTTATTGAGATGTTACCTCCAGGGGCCATGTCCAGTGAGAAGTTCTAAGACCAGTTTTATCTATTTTTTTTTGAATCTTGAGAAGCTTTTTGTGTAGTTAGACCAGTGAGATCTGAGTCTTTTGGCCTATCTCTGCCCAGGTAGATTGGCCCAATGTGGCTCTTACCACCTTTTTTCCCAATTTCTGAGTTCATTCGTGCCCTCTAGTGATGCCACAGAATGGCTCAGGCCCACAAAAGGCAGTATGTGCACCATTTCGTGCGAGCTAGTCAGTGGATTCGTTGCCTTCCGCACTCTCGTGCCCATATTAGGATGAGTCTGTTTTTGTTTGCCAGTTGATCTGGTGCCATCCGACAATCCCATGCTAGCCGGGAGTTGATTCTGATAGATGCTAGCGCTTTTAAGGCTGCTTGACTATCTGATAGGATATATATCTTTGCACCTCTTTAGCCTTTTTTGGCACATTCAGAGATGGCTATATTGATAGCATTTAGTTCTGCTTGAAAGATGGTGGGAGTATTTCCTAAAGGTGCAGAGATTCGACACCTAGGTCCGTACACTCCGGATCTCGCTACTTCATTTATCTTTGATCAATCTGTGTACCAGACAAGTGATCCCCTTTCTAGTTCCTTTAGTATTTTCCTTGTAGTATTGCGATCTTCGACTGACTGCCACATCAAATGAGCGATCAAAATGGAGTTTTTTTCCATTGTCTCGGTTGGTTTGGGAAACGCCTCTATCTGAATGACTTTCAGAATTTTAAGGTGACTAGTCAGGTTTCCTGACTTCAGTTTTTGTGTCTATGCGCACTGGTCCAGGCCTCCTTTTCTACGCATATGTGCAGCGGAGGGAGGTCAAGTAGGGTTTTCAGAGCAGCTGTGGGGCACATTTTCATAGCCCCTGTTATACCCAGACAGGCAAGCCTTTGTACTCTTGTTAGCTTTCACCGTGTTGTTATTTCCTTTGTTTTTACCCACCACACTAAGCAGGCGTAGATAACAATAGGTTTTACAGCAGTGTTATAAGACCACCAGATGACAAAGGGTTTTAGGCCCCATGTTTTACCAAAGAGTCGGCGACATGCCCAAAGCGCTGCCGTTACTTTTTTGAGAGTTCTTCTCAGGTGTCGGTTCCCGGTTAATTTCTGGTCAAGAACGATGGCCAAGATACTTAACCACTTTTAAAAAATCTACCATTGTTTAGTGTTTCCTGTATACACAATGTGCAGACAAGGTTGAGTGCACTTTGCATACGTTCTGAGAGAACGTTGTTATGCTTACCTCTTCCCATGGATAAATGGGAAATAATTAGCCACCAACTGCGGCGACCCGGGCACAAATGGAACAATGTTTTTGTACAAGGAGTATGTCCAGTACTTCAAGATTATTCGCTAAGAACCCGATTTCTCCATAACTGTCCATCGTTAAAGCACGCTGCTATATTATTGCGGTACCTCATCCTAGCGATTCGAATGGTTAAGCGAATACCCACCCGTATCTCATGGAGCACTGATTCTTGCTAGGCAGATGTGTTTCATTCAATTCACGGGACATCGAAAAATATGTTTGCCAACCCAGCTCATTAAGTATTTTAGAAGAAAGAAATAAAATTTTTCATTGATCCTCGCGAAGTTCACTTAGCATGTTTTTCCTATCATTATTTTGTTAATATAATATTATCCATATAGACATACATCTGAATATATCATGTTTGTACAGGTACATAAGAGTAAATATTAGTGTGTCAATATTTCGATATGATTTAGCTGCTTATATATTATTTCGCTAGGCTGGACTCAAATCTCTTAAATACGACCGACAGTTAAAAATTAGTTGCTTGATAAATTTCGTCTCCTCATAGATACATACATATGTGAGTTTTGTCACATACTTCAAATAGAAAAATTACAATAACACGAAGCAATTATTACAGTTCTCTTATAAGATCCTATTCATGAAGGCTTTGGTCAATTAGACGGGAAAATGAAACATGAACTAAAGCAATGAGCAAAAAGCGGAGCGCTTTGCTAAGAACATGCAGCTTTCACCTAAATGATATTGAGGAGCATGTGCTTGATGGCATCGCTATGCATGAAGAAAAATAATAAATAATTACGCCTATTACTTCTGCACAATTTATGAATGGAACTAAAACCAATAATAACTCAAAAGGGCCTTTAGTTTTTAATTGATATTAGGACAAATGTTGAAGCATCTTCCAAGGAAACGATTGGCATATTCACCAATTTATTTCAGGATTAAACACGGGGATGCCTTCTGCAATCTTAAAAAAAAATAAAGCTCTACAATTGTGATCTTCCAGAAGTAGAATATAAAGCAATATCAACCTTTACTGATTATATTACCATCACAGCTGTTAGTAAAGAGAGTGAAGAAAGAGCAAACAGATTACAATCATCGATCAATAAATTACAAATCTAGACAAAGAAGACGAAGAAAATGTTTAAACTAAATTAACTGATATCTACCTCACCAATATTCAAATGAAACACATCTCTGTAACCATGAATAAACAGATATTTAAACACAGCAAAACATATTACCTTAACATTTGGCACTAATCTCCGCTGGAATTTTTAGGTGAAAAGGAAAAGGGAGTAGTTAAGTAGCTCTCCTTTATCTTTACATAACAAGCTCTTATTATATAACTAAATATTAAATCCTGTAGCGTTTTTGAACACATCTTTGGGGCTCTAACATAATAATGGTGAACTGTCGAAAACAAATTATTAAAGAACATCGTCGTTACGCCCAAGTTCAATAAAAGGATCAAACTCCTATGGAATCTGAGTAAAAATAGAATTTGTGGGGACAGAAATGCACAAATTTGCAATAAGCTTCGAAAAAGGACTTCTATAGATTGTGCATGTGGAGGCAATCCAGCTCCTCGACAATATGAGCCTAGTCTGATAGGGTAACTGATAAAAGCAGAGGAAGCTTGCATTAGCGCATAAGAAAAGAGTCCCCCAAAGGTTTAGCACACCTAGGAGACTCCAATAATCATATTCATGCTGAAGAATCTTTATTATTGTTCAGAGGCAAATGGATAATTTTTTTAATAGTTCATTTACCACGCACACTAAAGAGTGTCTCAATTATTTTAATGGCATATAATCATTTATAAGATGGCAGCACTATCTCTAAAGATAAAACTAATTGGAGTAAAAATTCCAATCATAAGGTAGTTTTAGCATTTTATTTCAGGCTCCAAATATGAATTGCCAGCTTTATTGACAATCGTTTTCTGCAAGGTACTAAGTTCGAGCGTATCTTCTATCGAAAACGTGTTACATCTGCAATAAATACGCTTTAATATTTAAATTAGTATTAAAACGATAACATTCGACTTTCTTGAATATATTAATAACCGGTTGATAATTAAAGTCGGTTTCAAAGGTTCATTCACAAGCAATTTCCCACACTGGTGCATAAGTGGAGAGCCAGTTGCCTCTTTATGTTAATCTATGCTCGCTGCAGTAGCTGCTTAGTGCGAAGTCTATAAAAGCAGAGAACTAGTTAAGTTACACACAGGGACTGAAAGAGTTTAAATATTTGTTTAAATATTTGGTTAAATATTTGTATAACCAAAATTGAACTAAGGAATGTGATATTTTTAAAATGACAACCTGGTGTGCATGTGACTTTCCATCTTACTTAGCGTTAAATATCTATGAGTAATATGAAATATAAGACTTGTGTTCGCAGGCTCAAAAAAATAATAATAATGTGTTGGGAAAAATATATATATTTCTCCTGATATGGGAAAAATTTAAATTTTGAAATACAGTGCCCTTTAGAATATATGGCAACAAACCTAAGGATATAAATAGTCCAAAAGATTATATCCTGACATCATTAGATGTAACTTCATTATATGCAAACGAACCAATTAAACTGGCAAGAAAAATCATTAACAAAAAATGAACAGAAATAAAAAAAATGAGAGACATCCCACAAGACCAATTCATTAATGCTTCTGAAATTACTTTAAATTCCACCTACTTGCTCTATGAAAACCAGATATATAAATAAATTGATGGATGCGCTATGGGTACGTCGATTTCTGGCGTGGTTGCTCAAGTTGTAATGGAAGACTTTGAGGAAACTGTAATTAAAAAGTTAAAGTACAACATACCGTTTTTATATAGGTACGTGGACGACTGTATCAGAGCCATACAAAATACCAAGCTTCACTGATTTTAAATAGTTTTAATCAGTTTCACAATACACTTCAATTCACTAACCTATTAAGTTTCCAGATTTAACATTACACCATATTAACAATAGCATAAGAACATCTTCTGCCAGATATTTAAATGCCTATTGATGTCACCCAATTGCCCGAAAAAAAACTGTTATTATAGGCCTTACCGATTGGATCATCCAATTCTCCAATTCTGGGTACCGAACTAAAGCCTTAAAAAGCGAAATTTGCTCTCATTTTAAATAAGTACCCGTCCTACTTAATAGGGCGTGGTGACTCAGTGGGTAAAGCCTCTGTCCATCGTGGCGACACGCCAGGCTTGACCGAATTCGATTTTCGGCCCCGGCATAACACTTTGTAAAAAGTTTGGTGCTCTGAAATTTAGCGGAGCCCAGTCAAGTGTAAAATGTATCTGCACCAGTCTCCCAATTCACTCCGGTAACCAGGCCGTTGGGATCGGATATCCCGTGGGATTAAAAGGTGCAGTTATACACTTGCTACTCGGTAGATCACTAGCGACTTAGGTTGTGCCGCCACCAAGGGAGGAAGAATCCGAGGTGAGGCGTGGGATGGGGTTGTACAGACAGCCCAGGCTCGTGCCAAAATTCGAGGGTCAGAAACCTTTCGGAACCCACGATAAACTGTAGATCCCGTCGGGGACATAACGGGCCCAATTGGTGTTCTAGATGCAAGGCTCGCCAAAGGGCTACCTCTCCTGATCTTTATCCATAACCCCTGCTTAGTAGTCAAAATGTTCAAAAACAGAATAAACAACTCTTCAAACAGTACACAAAAAATAATAATAAATCAACATATTAACTGTCAGGGTCTATCACAACAATATCAAAAACTGTTTGAAAAGAAATAGATAAAAGTTTGTCACAAATGTTATAACTTGCTCTCAAAGAACCTTCCTACACTGAAAACAAAAATATCAAAAAAACAAAACGAGTAATATTATATATCAAATTACATTGTGATTGTATCTACATATATGGGTCATAATTCTCAATATCCTGAGAATTGAATAGAAAGGCACAAGTATGACAAAAAAATACTGCCGGATTAACAACACAACAATCAAAAACATACATTTGGTTCTGAAAATATTAATATTTTAGACACACAGACATGTCCAAGAAAAAGGAAGTTCTAAGAAATCCTTATTAAAAAAATGCAAAGGCGATTAACGACAAGAAGATACGAATAACCTCAGGAAAATATATGCTGCTCTAATTTGGTCATCCTCGAAACCTTGCACATTTTATATTTTTATATATTATATTCTCTGACACTAAATGTTGATTGTTACTAAAAAATATTCGTATGTTTGATGAAATTGTGAATTTGGGTCTTACACCCAATAAAATTGGATAATTTACGTCTAGGGTGAGTTCATGTTTAAAAAGTTATTTTGACAGGATATTTTTTTATTATCCCAGATTTCTGAAAAAGACCAAAAACGTCAAATAAAATAATGTTTTTAAAGGAGAAATAGAACTGTTTAGTAAAAAGGGTCCACCAAGACGAAACCCCACCAATAAGAGGGAGATTTCCGAAATAGATGCCCGTATTGGAATATCAAGGCTGCTAGATAGGCGCTAGAGGCAACAATACATCAGCGAATAATTGCTAAGAAACCAATTTCTCCCCGAGACAAATTGTTAGTTGGCCACAGGATCTTTTACACTAACATCTGCGATATATGAGTCATTAGAAATAACTACTCTAATAGTAACCGGTTAATGTGTCTACCAGCATTGAATCACAACCACCGTGAAGCTGTGCTATTGTAAACACCTTTCCTAACTTCAAATACTAAGCTGGCGACTAAAGCTCACCAGAAGTGTGATGGCAATACCCAGAAACTTTAAATTTGATTGTTCTCTCCACTAAGCCGGATCAGAGAAATTGTCCAAAGAGGAAACATTGAGGCTAAGTACAACCGCTATTCAAATAGCCATGCCATCGACACCGACATTTCTTTCCTGCACCTAGACATCCCACCTTTAGCATGATACCTAGAATTGTTTCGCATATGATATGCCACCCAAAGGCTTCCACCCATACATCAGCCACTACTACACCCAGACTTTCCAGGCTCATGCAAAGTTATGAATTTACAGAACCCAAGCAGTACTTTGCTCAAAATCGACTGCATTGAAGTCTACAATAAAAGTTGCGTTATTTTTGGACTAACGAGAGAAGCTGACTCTCTATAAAATTAATGTTTTTAGTAATTTACTAGCAAGCGATCTGCTACAAGCGATATTGTACCGGTGCGTGGTAGCAAGGAAAGTTGGTTGGCAAAATAGCCATACTTATTTAATGAGAAGCTATTTACCCATCGCCATTCGAACAGCTCCATCGTTTGAACAAACCCCGTGTCGTGCTATATATGCACCAATTTAGAACAGATTTCTGCTACATAGGAGGCCTAAATACAAACATAAATTTGGTACACCAACATCTACAAGCAAATAGACCACACATACTAGACCTTACAAAATACAAGTATGTTCTACAACAACAACAGTAGACTACCCCAATCCTGGTTACGACTTACATACCCGATTTAGACATAAGTCTGGAATATAACTTTTTGTCCGAAGCGACCTTTCAGCGCGAGGAAACACTCAAACCGAACAACCTTGACGTCATGTGGCTCAAGTTCACCGCCAAGCGATTAACCAAGTTTATATGTACTACCAAAGCTTTTTTATAATACTAGCTACCACTTTTGACTCAATACAGGTCGATCACCCCAATTCAGAAATAATCGTTCTGGGAGACTTCAATGCCCACGACACCAACTAGCTCAAACATCACAAAAAGACCGACAACGATGGTAGAGAAGCTGAAACATTTGCCATCAGCTGCGGGCTTACTCAACTTGTAGACAAACCAACTCAAATCTCAGAGAGGGGAGAATTCGCCGACCTCCTGGATCTTTTTCTATCCACCAATCCTGACCAGTACACAATTACAGTTGGTCCGCCATTAGGTACGTCCGACCACAAACTTATTACAGTGGTTTGTGAATTGCCACTCCTACAGAAGGATCCACCTTTGCCTCGCAAAATATGGTATTACAATTCTGTAAACTAGGACGATCTAAGGGAGTTCTACCTAGATTTTCCTTGGCTCGACATCTGCTTTGGCACGTCTGCTGCGAAGAGATCACGCAAGTAATCTCAGGAATGGAAGCATACATCCCAAATTCCATCAAGTTACCGTCAAAAGGGAAGCCCTGGTTCGACAGAAGATGCGAAAGAGCTGTAGGTAGGCAACAACAAGCCTACAAGTACTGGCAGCAAAATCAGACCGCTGAAAATCGCAACTGATTTGTCGAAACGAGTGCAAACGTGTGATCGATGAAACTAAGGACAAACACAATCAATGGATCAGTAATAAACTTTTGCAGTGCCCCAGTGGCTCCAGGAATTTCTGGTCGGTAGCAAAGGCAGTAAGTAACAACTTTACAAAATCGTCTCTCTCACCTTTGACAGACGAACGTGGCATCACGGCAACTACAGCCAAGGAACAAGCAAATATGCTCGCCCAAATGTTTTCATCGCACTCTACCTTAGACGTCCCTCAAAGCAAGGCTCTCCTCACCATATCGAACATCAACACTACCATGGCAGAAGTCAAGTTTCATCATCGTGATATTCGTAAAATCCTTAAAGAACTAGATACGCAAAAGGCATCAGGACCGGACGGAATACCTGCCATCGTGTTAAAGAACTACGCCAACGAACTAACACTCGTTTTTCCAGGCTTTTTTCTCTGTCTTACGGAAAAGAGATTTACCCATCTTCTTGGAAAGTCGCTCGGATACAACCTGTTCCAAAAAAGGCAAGAAAACCACGCCCTCAAACTATCGCCCAATCGCTTCCAATAATCTCCAAAGTCATGGAACGTGTAGTCAATCAGCAACTACTCAAGTACCTCGAGAAGAATAGAATAATCAGCGATAATGAATACAGCATTCGCAAAGAGAGATCGACACGAGATATATTGACCTATGTCACTCATATATGGAGTAGGGCAATTGAAAACTACGGAGAGTCTCGAGTGATTGTATTGGATATTTCGAAGCCATTCGACAGTGATTGGTATGACGGACTGCTCAACAAACTGCCAGCCTATCTCTGCAGCTGGCTTCCCAGTTGCCTTAAGAACCGATCCCTGCACGTTGCAGTTGATGGACACACCTTAGACACATTCACCATTAACGCGGGCGAGCCTCAGGGCGCAATACTTTCAACAACTATGTTCCTCATCTATATTAATGATCTGCTGACCGAAACGAATAATCCTGTTTACAGTTTTGCAGATGACAGTACCCTTGTTTCCCACTTTAGATCAGAAAAACCTTTACCAGCGACTGAGACTTATGACCGCAGACAGAAGCAGATTACAGCAATTAATGAAGACCTGGAGAAAGTTCAAACTTGGGGCGACCTGAATTTAGTCCAGTTCAATGCAGCAAAGAGCCAAGCAGCTGCGTTTACCAAGAGGGCCAATACAGCGGGCTCTGACATTATGGCAGGATCGACCGTTCCTTCATCCTCGTCAATCGGACAGCTGGGTGTCTCGGTCAACAGCAATATGTCCTGGCATGACCACGTTGCTAACATCGCAAAATTAGCCGCCCAAAAGCTTGATGAGCTATTTCGCAACAAAAAACTCTATACACCGCAGCAGTTGCTCTTGCCCTACAAAGACCGTGCTTAGAATATTGCCGAACCTAAGCACACCCTAAAGCTGCTGGATCCTTTTCAGAAGAGAGCTGTGCGTCTCGTCGGCGACCTGGAGTCGACACGGAATCTGGATAATCCGGAACACCGCAGACATGTGGCCGAGATGACCCTGTTTTACAGATACTTATACGTTTCAGGTTTTGATCTTTTGGAAAGTGAAAAACTGAGTCTCTCTCTTCCCCTGCTTTTAAAGCACTAGGATAATTGGAATTGCAATCAGGAATACAGCATGGACCTGGCATGTTGATAAATAAATAATCAAATAAACAAAATGTAAAAAATAGGGTACCGACTTACTACGTTTCCAAACTGTACACATATTTTCAGTAATTTTAAATCTAATCCATACAAATTGGCTATAAGCTAAAATAGGCAACACTATCTATAAATAAACTGGACACAGAATGTTCACATTAGTTCACCAGCGAGAGCTACAAAAAAATGAAAAACATCAAAAATATTACTTGCTGCCATTACAGAAAGGTAAACGACCACGGCCGGCCGCCAGCGGCGCCGGCTTCACTTGATTTGTTTATTTATTTATTTATTTAGAACAACAGTACTTACAGAAGATATATCCAAATAGTATACAGCAAATACAATACTATAAGCTAACCTGAGATCAATAATAAAATACAACAAACAAGAGCAAATAAAACACATGAATATTCAAAATCACCATACATGACAGGCACATGTCATGACGGAAATGCAAGCGCACCATGGGCATCAAACGAGTGGTCACGCTAGTAAGATAAGAGACGTGTTAGCTCAGTTCTAAACTTGTGTGTAGACCAACCCAGTTGAAATTCAGTGGGAACATACATATTAAAATACTCCATAATCCGGTTCGAGGGACTATTATGCCCAACATCAGTGCGATATCTGTGTACCGAAAATCGATCAATCAGACGAGTGTTTCGCGACGGCGCGGCGTCCGAAAATTGATCAAAGCAAGTAGATCAGGGCAATCAATCTCATTTGTGATGATTTTATAACCAAACAGTATTGTTAAGAAAATTCGACGTGTTTCCAGACTATCCAAGACCAAAAGAGTTAGGCGTTGAGTGCAGGAAAGTCACTTTTTTCGATGCGAAGTTTCCTGAGTAGGAAGCGGACAAACCTAGCCTGAACACGCTCAATCCTATTAGAATGGGTTCTATTGAAAGGGGACCAGACAATACAGCAGTATTCAAGGTGACGCACCAATGAGTAATAAAGTATCTTTAAAAGATGGATATGAGTGAAGTCAAAACAAGTTCTCATAATGAATCCAGCCGCCCTGAATGACTTGGAGATCACACCATTTATATGTTCATTAAACCTCAATTCAGAATCGAAGATGACCCCAAGATCATTGATCAAGCACACTCTGAGAAGGCTTATATTGGAAAGAGAGTAATCAAATGAAATTGTTTTTTCTTGGGGGTAAATGTCATAACCTTACACTTCAATAAGTTCATCTTCATGCCATTGATAGCACACCAGTCTGATATCTTACAGATTTCACGTTACAAATGAAGGCAATCGTCCTCGCAGTAAATCCTTTTGTTTACATTTAAGTCGTCAGCATAGAATAGAAAGTGTGCATGGACAAACTGTGAGGCAAGGTCATTAGTGAAGATTAAACACAATATAGGTCCCAAATGTGAGCCCTGAGGAACCTCCGATGTTACTGATATATCGCCAGACAGAACATTGTTCACCTTTACAAATTGAATTTTACCGTCAAGATAGCTTGCCAACCAAGAAAGGAGAGGGTCCAAAATACCGTATGATGCTAATTTAAAAATGGTCAACCCTAGCAAAGGCCTTAGCAAAATCGAAATATATAGTCAATCTGAGCTCCAGCGTCGATTGCTGTTGCCAAATCGTTAGAGTACAGACAGATGTTCGTTGGGCACGAACGTCCAGTCATAAAACCATGCTGACGTTGATATATAATATTTTTAAAGTTAGGCTTCAGTGCGTCAACAACAATCGGCTCAAGAACCTTGGCTATACAATCAATACCAGATAGGGGACGATAATTCTCTAAATCATCCCTGTCTCCGCTCTTCCAGACTGCAGTTACTTGAGAACACTTTCAAAGGCCAGGAAATTTGCCCGTAGTTTAGCAGAGTTGATAAATGTAAGTAAGAGGGACTGCCAGTGTTGGGCTAAAATTCTTGAGGAATAAGGGGGAAATTTTATTTGGCCCAGAGATTGACTAACTTATCAAATACTACAGAACTGTTAATACTAACATTGGACAAGTTCAAACCTGCAAAAGAGCGGAAATGCGGAGCAACATTAATGGAGTCAGAACTAAAATACACAGACTGAAAAACTTAGCAAACAAATCAGCCACCCCCGTGGGGTCACAGGACTCATCACACTGAAGTCTCATTCGAGAGGGATATTAACTAGTTTTGCATTGTGACTTAACATACGTCCAAAAGGCGTTCATATTTCTGGAAATGTTATTATGAGTATCAAGAAGAAAACAACTGTAATCATTTTTTATGGAAACTTTAGACTGAGACCTAAGAGATTTGTATTTATTTTCATCAGCGATTAAACACGAGCGTCTGACCGCTCTAAATGCTTTGTTCTTGCTATGGATTAGGTCAATTGTCCTCTTCGAGAAATATCGTGGATATTTTAAGGAGCAAGTTCTTTTAATAGGGACATACAAATCGATTGTAATAAACAAGACTGTATAAAACATACTGTATAAAACCTTTCATCATCGTTGATCAAATCATAATCAGCCTTCTTAAAGCAGTAGCCGACATCATGCACTTCTGTCCGATCAAGCTTTCCACTGATACAAGAAAATTCAATCAACAAATGGGGGTGATGAACATCGACATTAGTTAAAGGCATTTGGCTACTTGATACAAGAACGTTAGGATTGTTTGAAAATACTGTAATCTACTAAAAAGCATAAGCTACTAAACAAATATCACCCGTAAGTTTGAGCTTGAACTTGGAGATTGTTATATAAATATTAAAGGCAAACTATAAACAACGCAAGCAATCAACGGGAGCGACTTTCAACCTTAAGCATGCCATGATCATCACTTTTTTTAGTATAAATACGCTACCGAACCCTCAGTTCGGCAGACTTTAGTCTCACCTCCAGCTCCCAAGGTTAGCCATTTGACGACTGCCTTCTGGGTTCTATCCGCTCCTAAAGTTAGCCATGCGATTGCTTTAGGTTCTAGTCCATTCCTTCCAAACCTGGTACCGGTTAGCCATTTGACGACTGCTAGGACCAGGGGTTTCACAACCTCCATAGTAAAGTCCTGACAAGAAGTTTGTCAGAGTGTTGAGAAAGACAAATGTCTAAATAGTCAGTTAAAAAGTTTAGTGAAATCTTTTAGTGCTCTTAAATAAAACCCAACTCTTAAGAAAAATTATAAATTATAAGACAGTAAACAAAGACCTATAAACAGTACCTCAAATCGAGAAAACATGCGCACCGTAGTAATCGGGTATAATAGAATCTCATTTTTTCTGACCAATAATTATTGTTAAAGTTTTATCGTTAATACATTGTTATTGTTATAAACTAAACGTGCTTATTTTATCATCTCTTCTTACCCCACGTAACGCGGTCCCGGTCTACCTCAGTTTCCCCCCCCGGCACGCTAAACAAGGCGTGTCCTCACGAGTAGAACATCCAGTGGTAGATTAAAGGAAGCATTGAGACCCCGTCATTGTACTAATCGCGACGAGGCTCTGCTCTGAGAAGTTATACTTTAAAAGAAACACGCTACCCCTGAAGCTATTCGTGACAATACCAAATGCAATATTACCCCATTAACGTTGTGAACAACGTTAAGCTGCACCAAATCGTAACAACAAACACAGTCAAACAGGATACATTCCTTTTCGTTGCCCGAGACAAAAATTCTGCCCAAGTCAGAAGCGCCACGCAGAGAGTAGACGTCCCGGCCACGATCGTCAGCATTCATCGAGAACTCCCTAGCATCAACTGAGACATATGCTCTAGTAAAGGTGGGTAAATTGGAGTCACCAAACAGCAGAACCTTTGAGGTAGGGAAATGGTCCAAAACATGGTCAACAGAGAACACGTAATTATTATAGTCAAGGGCACATGACGATGGGGGAAGTTAAACAACGCCCATTATGCAAATCTCGTTTCCAGTATCAACACTAATCCAAACCTGTTCGATGCACTGGTCATTCGGGAGCGTGTAAAGGGTGGAAGGGAGTGAGGTTTCAACAGCTATCAGAATACCGCCACCATGAGCTTTGCCTGTTAAGACAGGATTTCTGTCGTTTCTATAAACTGTATAGTTTTTTGGAAATAATTCATTACTAGATATTCCCTCACTCAGCCATGTCTCAGTCACCACTATGGATATCTTCCTATTGGGCTGCTCCGATGCGGAACGACCTACAGTTTTATGACACTGTGGCCCTAAAAAAGCTGGTGCGTCGGAGAGGAAACGGCACCAGAGCAACAGTCCGCGACCAGCGAACGCCCAGAAGAAAGGCCATAATCAACAACAGTCTCTACGTGGGTTGGGGTTCTGAATCTTTCAAAGCAATAAAAGTTAGAAATCACGTCAAAAATAAGGCTTACGAACATTCGCCTGCCCCTGGCATTCAAATAAATACTATTTCTAAAATAACATTCAACCTTAAATACATTTTGCAAATTAAGGCACCTAATATTGTTAGAATAAAAACATAATTTTGACATACAATTTAAAAACTTATTATTATTTATATGGTGAAACGTATTGTTGTTATTCTGAAAATTTACATTAATAGGTATACTACATAAAACTAGATTAGTAAAAAAGCACTTATTCGTCAACGTAGTTATAGTCCTAGTTACTTTTTTTACTGATATTACGGAGAATCCGCACTAACACTTCGTAGAGGTTCTTGGCAATCACTTCACGCATCAAGGTTTTTGTAAAATATCATCGAAAACCTGGTAAAAATGCAATTTAATTAGAAGAACCGAAAATAAACAACACGTTCTCCTTAAGTTTACATATTAGACGTACCAAATGTCACGTGACTAACATATCTTCATCCAGCGTTGCCGTTGTTTGTACTTCGGAGCGGCTGTGCATTGGTTGATAAACCAAACCCTGATAGAACAAAATGGAAAATTTTCTTCTGTTATAGAATTTGTTGACGTTCCGTATCAGCAGTTAATAGGATCTATCATACGTCTTTCATTGTGCAAAGGCAACTCTTCTTAGGTAATTGTATAATATTCATCCTAAAGAGGCTGAGTACTAAACGGATATTTCACCAGAGAGTCAACAAATGGCTTTAAAAAATGAGGTAAGCCTATAACTGGCTTTGTAGGTGCTGGCTGGTTCAACAGTGAAAGTGATAGAAAATCGTTTTATGGCTATATTTTCATATCAGCTAAAGGACTCGTGTCATGGAAATGCCAGAAGCAAAGCCCTATAGCCTTAATTTCAACGTAAGCTGAATATATCGGTATAGGTGAAGCTACAAAAGCGCCATTATACTTGAAATTACTATGTACTGAAATATTAAACATAAATAAGTAACAATGTGCCTATAATGTTAATCAAAGTGCAATAAAACTGTCAGAAAATCATGTTTTTAGGACTGCATGTTGTATTTTTTTTTTAATGGCAGTGGCACACACACACTAAAGGGAGATCCTATGGCGCTCGACGAGCGGTGTGTGTGCGAAGATGTTGATTGACACGGTTCTTGAATATTTGTAGGTTGTAATTAGTGGGAAACAGATGTCCTGGAAGTGAGTTCCACTAGTTGTACGACGAACTGGTGCGCTCCTGCCTTCTGTCGGGACTGTCTGACAGGAGTTGCCATGGGCGGGATTATGCGGGCCAAATCCTGGGAACATCTGCCGTGAAAGTATCTGTACAACAGAGACATCTCGGCCCCATGTCTGCGATGTTCCAGACTATCCAGATTCCGGGTCAACTCCGGATCGCCGACGAGATGCACAGCCCTCTTCTGAATGGAATCCAGCAGCTTTAGGGTATGCTTTGGTGCGGCACCCCAGATATGTGAGCAATATTCTAAGCACGGTCTTATTTGCGCTTTGTACAGCAAGAGCAAGTGCTGCGGTGTATAGAGTTTTTTGTTGCGAAATAGCGCACCAAGCTTCTGGGAGGCTGATTTTGCGATGTTAGCAACTTGGTCATGCCATGACATATTGCTGTTGACCGAGACACCCAGCAGCCCGATTGACGAGGATGAAGGAATGGTCGATCCTGCCATAATGATGTAAGGGCCCGCTGTATTGACCCTCTTAGTAAACGTTGCTGCTTGGGTCTTTGCTGCATTGAACTGGACCAAATTTCGGTCGCCCCAAATTTGAACTTTCTCCAGGTCTTGATTAATTGCTGTAATCTGCTCCTGTCTGCGGTGATGAGTCTCAGTCGCTGGTAAGGGTTTTTCTGATCTAAAGTGAGAGACAAGGGTACTGTCATCTGCAAAACTGTGAACAGGATTATTCGTTTCGATCAGCAGGTTATTAATATAGATGAGGAACAGAGTTGGTGAAAGTATTGCACCCTGAGGCACGCCCGCGTTGATGGTGAATGTGTCCGAGATGTGTCCATCGACTGCAACGTGTAGGGATCGGTTCTTAAGGAAATTGGCCAGCCAGCTGCAGAGAGAGGCGGGCTGTCCCAAGGACGGCAGTTTGTTGAGCAGTCCATCATGCCAAACTCTGTCGAATGCCTTTGAAATATCCAACGCAATCGCTCAAGACTCTCCGTAGTTTTCAATTGCCCTACTCCATATATGAGTGACATAGGCCAATATATCTCCTGTCGACCTCTCTTTGCGAAAGCCGTATTGAGTATCGCTAATTATTCTGTTGCTCTCGAGGTACTTGAGTAGTTGCTGGTTGACTACACGTTCCATGACTTTGGAGATTATTGGAAGCAAGGCAATTGGGCGATAGTTTGAGGGCGTGGTTTTCTTGCCTTTTTTTGGAACAGGTTGCACTCGAGCGACTTTCCAAGAGGATGGGTAAATCCCTTTTCTGTAAGAAAGAGAAAAAAGCCTGGAAAAAACGGGTGTTAGTTCGTTGGCGCAGTTCTTTAGCACGATGGCAGGTATTCCGTCCGGTCCTGATGCCTTTTGCGTATCTAGTTCTTTAAGGATTTTGCGAATATCACGATGAGAAAACTTGACTTCGGCCATGGTGGTGTTGATGTTGGGTATAGTGGGGAGAGTCTTGCCTTGGGGCACGTCTAAGGTAGAGTGCGATGAAAACATTTTGGCGAGCATGTTTGCTTTTTCCTTGGCCCGTGATGCCACGTTCGTCCGTCAAAGGTGGGAGAGACGTTTTTGTAAAGTTGTTACTTACTGCCTTTGCTACCGACCAGAAATTCCTGGAACCACTGATCTTTTGATTGTGTTTGTCCTTAGTTTCGTCGATCACACGCTTGCACTCGTGTCTCGCTTCGATAAAATAATTTCGATTTTCAGCGGTCTGATTTTGCTGCCAGTACTTATAGGCTTGCCGTTTCCTTCCTCCAGCTCTTTCGCATCTTTTGTCGAACCAGGGCTTTCCTTTTGATGGTAACTTGATGGAATTTGAGATGTATGCTTCCATTCCTGAGGAGATTACTTGCATGATCTCTTCGCAGCAGTCTGACGGGTCGTCAGTGGCAAAGCAGACGTCGAGCCAAGAAAAATCTAGGTAGAACTGCCTTAGATCGTCCCAGTTTGCAGAATTGTAATGCCAGATTTTGCGAGGCAATGGTGGATCCTTCTGTATGAGTGGCAATTCACAAACCGTTGTAATAAGTTTGTGGTCGGAGGTACCTAATGGCGGACCAACTGTAACCTTGTACTGGTTAGGATTGGTGGTCAGAAAAAGATCCAGGAGGGCGGCGAATTCACCCCTCTCTGAGATTCGAGTTAGTTCGTCTACAAGTTGAGTAAGCCCGCAGCTGATGGCAAATGCTTCAGCTTCTCTACCTTCGTTGTCGGTCGGTCTTGTTGTGATGTTTGAGCCAGTTGGTGTTGTGGGCATTGAAGTCTCCCAGAACGATTATTTCTGAACTGGAGTGATCGACCTGTATTGAGTCAAAAGTGGTAGCTAGTGTTGCGAAAAAGCTTTGGTAGGCTCTATCGCTCGGAGGGCGATAGATACAACATATAAACTTGGTTAATCCCTTGGCGGTGAACTTGAGCCACATGACGTCAAGGTTGTTCGGTTCGAGTGTTTCCTCGCGGTGACATGAAAGGTCGCTTCGGACAAAAAGGCATATTCCGAACTTATATCTAAATCGGGTATGTAAGTCGTAACCAGGATAGAGGTAGTTCGCTGTTGTTGTTGTAGAACATACTTGTGTTTCTGTAAGGGCTAATATGTGTGGTCTATTTGCTTGTAGATGTTGGTGTACCGAATTTATGTTTGTATTTAGGCCTCTTCTCTATCTATTCTAAATTGGTTCGGTATCTTTGCTGTCTGTGAAATGCGGATTGAAGGGCTCCCAGGGCACCCAGCGCCCGGAGATCCGAATGGCCGAGGAGTTTACTTCCGGAATATTTTGATCCTGGAAGCACCATCATGTCCATATATTCCTACTGTGGGACCCGGGACCACCAGCGCGGAAGCGGAATGTGATTTGGGAAAACCACTTAGCGCCTCCCAATTCTGGTGGGGTGGTCTTTCACCGGACGATGCGAGTAGGCTTATGCATCTACCACCTAGGGCCGCTTCCACTCGAAGCATCGGCCTCAGACTCATTCCTTTGGCGGTCCCTAGTCTGACAGGGGTAAAAATGGGGTTTGTTGGATCACTCCCCAGTGATCAGCTCCAGACTTTGTACTTTGGTGTTCTCCAGCCTGGAGGAGGTCG
Organism: Pissodes strobi; assembly: GCA_016904865.1. NCBI lineage: Eukaryota > Metazoa > Arthropoda > Insecta > Coleoptera > Curculionidae > Pissodes > Pissodes strobi. The sequence continues at coordinate 185,544 of MU183358.1, read as the reverse complement.
ATGGGATTTGATGGGCCACATCCCGTGGCAACTCGGAATGGTGGGGGCGTCACTCCCCGTAATCAAACTGCTCTCACCAGTTTGACGTTCCTGCCAGCCAATACAATGCAGCCCCTCTTGTCACAAACTGTCATTGATCGGCTCCAGACTTGTATGTATGTCAAATATCATTTTATTCGTGATAAAATGATAGATACTAACTAAATGGTCTCAGATACGTTAACTAAATTATTATGATACAAAAAACATAAACTAATATGTTAATAGTTAAATTTGAATTAATAAAAATACGGCGTCGGGCCTCTCGGACCCTTCGACCCGAATACGAATGGGCAAATTTTGGCAAATTGTCATAACGGACTAGCGATTCACTTACCTGTTTATTTTAGCCTTAGTATAAGCCTGGAATTTCGTGGGTGCGTAGGCATTTTCGTTGTAGTATAATTTTTCGAAAAAGCCCGGCTCATGTTTATTTTTGTAGGCAGGGAATTTTAAACTTTACGGTAAATTATGATAACTTAATTTGATATTATTCTTTCAACAATATTTATAAAATAAAATAAAATAGTAATTATTATAATAAAAGAACCAGACAATAATTAAAATCTAGAATTTACTCTAATTATAATTACTGATTTATTGTTTTTAGAAGGTGAATGATGAGCAAGAGCAGAAGAATCTTCGTCAGCTCTGGGAAGAAGTTGTTAAAGAAGACGATTCTGCTGACGACAAAGAGGAGTTAGCGTCTGAACAAGATCCAATAGAAATCAGAAGTACCAAGAGTGAATTCGTGCAACGCTGTATTGATGAAAGTGACGAGGATAATATACCCCTTGCAAAAATACCAAGAGTGCCAGCTTTCATTGGTGAATATAGAAAAAAACAATGCCCTAACAAAGCTTCGGCTGCCAGGCGTCACAACCTGTGGAAAAAAGCGTTAAAACGGCTATTAAATGTTGGCAACTTTTTTTTATCGATAAAATGCTGAATACTATAGTGGATAATACAAATCCCTATATTTCTAAATTAGCCGAAGGCTATCCAAGTGAAAAAATAGGAAAGTTAATAGGCGTTTGTGAGTTAAAAGTTTTTCTTGGCGTTGTAATTCTCAAAAGTGGCAGATTGAATACATTGGAGTTTTGTCAAAGAAATGAGCTTGGGATTAAACGTTTTTTGATAGTGCTGTCTCATGATCGATTATATTTTCCTCTAAGGTGCCTTCGGTTTGACGACCTGACAAGACAAGAAAGAAAAGAGTTTGATAAATTAGCTCCAATAAGAATCTTATTTGATCTATTTGTTGAAACTGTAGGAACACTTATACTGTTGGAGCAATATTCCTAGTAAACCCAACAAATATGGTATAAAAATATTTACCTTGGTTGATTCTTCTACGTCATATGCTGCAAATCTCCAGGTTTATGTTGGACAGCAGCCTCAGGGTCCATATGAACAACGCAATGACCATCGCAGTGTAGTTTTGAGGCTTATAGAACCTATATCTCGGACTAATCGAAACCTTACTTGCTACAATTGGTTCACAAGTTTTGATTTAGTAAAATAATTATATCACAGGCACAAAATCACTAATGAAGAATAAAGGATAATTCCTTATTGAATTGCCCAATATACGACATCGCCTCGAATTCTCTTCAATTTTGGCTTATGTACCTACCCAAAAAATATAGAAATGACAACCTTGTATCCAGTTTACACCATGATGACAACATTGATCCATCTACAGAAGAGAATGTAAACGCGATATAATTACGATTTATAATCATACCAAGGGAAGTGTGGATCATCTTTACAAATTGGGTGCAACATAATAACGTAGCTAGGCATACGAAAGTGACCTATGCCCTATGATAGTATTTTTTTCAATGTTTAACATAGCTGGTGTGAATTCTCAGGTATTTGAAGCGACGGCGACGTTCCTTTGAAACAAACGTACCGTGATCTGTGAGAGAAAGAAGACAAGAAGTTGCAAGAAAGCAGGAAACCAATGGAAATGAAGAAATCCCATCTAAACCAGAGAGAGATGCTTTTTGCAAGAAAGATTCAAAAAATAAATACTTTTGCAAGAAATGTTTGTGTCTGACTCATCTACAAGCTTGGTGCTCTCCTTGTTGTAAATTGCATTAAATCAATAAAACTTATTATTTTATCTTACTTTTATCCATTTTTGCTCGAAAATGTTGTTTCGTTTATATGTTTTGTTATTTTTGTAGCTTTAAGAGTATATTACCCTTTTTGGCAACAAATCTTGAAAAGATTTTTTAAAATTTTTTGTATTTAAATCAAACCACTAATATATAAGTTTTACTTAAAAAGACTGAGTCTCTTGATTAAAACATAATTTTTGCAAAAAATATGTTTTTTTTATGGGCCTCTAAGACCCGGCGCCCCCGTTCATGTCTTACTTAGGGGCGCCCTGGTTGCAGGGTTAATCACATATCTGACCATCTCTAATAAATCTATTATTGCTAAGATGCATTTTTCTGTGTGAGTTCAATTTTTGGTGGTTTTTTAAAATTATTTTTGAAAACGGTTTAAATATTGAGAGAGAATATTGCATTTTCAGTTATTTAGGCTGCTTTGTACTTCTCATAATATGGAAATTGACAACTCACACATTGAGCGCTTTCGTACGGTTATCCTAATCTCAATGGCTTCGGAGAACGAGATTGTTTATATTATAATATATCGCATTAAATTACCACTGCGCATACCCTATGAAGTGTAAAGTTAAAGTTAGTCTCTATTTAAATATTGCAGTGACTGTACGTTTTATTTTTTGATTTCCCGATTTAGAAATAGAAATAAGTTAATTTGATCTTGTGTGTTTCTTTCCATAACATTGCGACTTGGAGCGTCAATATCTGACTAAAAACCTCCAGACAAAATTAATGCCCGCATCTCGTTAATTAATATTAACAAAATTTAAAAAAAAATCAGGAAGTATACACAAGGTTCATTCAAGCTGAGTTAAAATAAGAAAGCAATTGCCTAACAACCATTAGATTCGTGCCATATTTCACTAAAAAAACTAAACTTTTGACTAGAATTATCCACGACAGTTTCTTGACAGAACGAGCAGCATTCGTTGCCATTTCATTAGTCATGAAAAATGCTAACAGTGTTCCATTTATGAATAATATCTAGATGACTGCGTGTTACACCCCATATTATGGGAACCTGTTTGATATCACGCTAACCAACGATATTCTAACAGCTAAAGGAGTTATCTCTATATAAGTACGTATAATTTTAACGGAAACAGTGCTACTTTTTACACTCATTAAATTTATGATCATGTATAATAAAATTAGCAGCTTAAGCTTCTCTGAGAACTGAGGAAAAAAGTTTCATGCAATAACTTAACTTTGCAAAACAGTGTGGTATAAATGATGGGTTAAATTTTTCTCAAGCTTTGTAGCTACGGCCAGTCCGAGTTCAGTTGTAGTACTATAATTTAATGAGATTGTCTCACGCTTGAACAATAATCTTTACATGAATAGATTTTTATCAGCGTATAATAAATTTACTATTATTGTCTCTGCTTGGCTAGGTCAATTTTCTGTAGAACTAATATTTATAGCAGAATATACAATTCAATGACAATAGTTTTTTAGTACTTTTTGGCAACCATATTTTTACGAAATATTCTCGAACAGCTGATAACAAGTTACATATAGTAATTGGCTGGCCTGGGTACGGGGACACTTGGTTGTATCGGGAAACGAGGCTGCTGCCTTACCCACAGAATGCTCCGCACGTAGATACTTAGGGCCTAAACTCTATGTGGGGATCGCCCAGACTGTTCGCGAAAGAGCTTTGGAGGCCTGGACGAAGGGTCGGACCGAAGAGGTATGGCGGACCGCTCCGTGAATGGACAGATGAGGCTCATAATACATGGACCCGCAAATTGCCTTACCAAGGGGTTGATGAGCCTGTCAAGGAAGGAGTGCAGGGCACTGGTAGGATTCTACACAGGGCACTGTAGGGTTAGACGACACCTGACTCTGCTGAGAATTGCAGAGAAGGGGGAGTGTAGTGCACCTCAATTTTATTTAAGAATATTTCTACAACATGCTAATTATAGAGAAATATCCTGATACTATCCCACGCACCAATGGAAATAATTTATTACTTAACTAGTTTATATGTTCTGAAACAGAGTTTTATCCACAATGCCGAAACAGAATTGTTGCACTCGACGCGCGTTTCGCTAACCATGTTAGCATCATCAGGAGATGATTAAAAAGTTTTAGTCATCTCCTGATGATGGTTAGCGAAATGCGCGTCTAATGCAAAAATTCTGTTTCGGTATTGAAACGCCCCTGACCCCGGGTACACCTTTTTGCACCCAAAAGCCAGCAACTTTGTTGGACGTGATCGTAACAATAATAATAATAAATATTATTACTGTCGGCTAAGACCCTGTTTAATTGACGTTGTTTTATAGTAGGTTCTAAAGTAGATGTTTGTGAAACGATTATCTCAAATAATTACAAATTCTTAAGTGACCAGTCAATACTGGCAATAAAACACAAATGACCATTCTTTATATTTCTATTTTTCTTTACTTGTACAGTTAAATGAAAACGCAGTATTAATTTATAGAAAATAACCTTTAATCTATAAAAAACTTGAATACAACATCAAATGAATTTATCTATTAAAGGAATCATGTACATAAAAAAACACATTATTTACGAGAATTAAGTTACGATATTTCAATCAGGCCCCGAACCAAGAAGTAAACCATGACCGCTTAATAAAAAAAATTCAAAGTATATGCCCTTACACTGTGCTCTACGCTCGATACATTCACATTACTCATACGGAAATATAATAATATGCATACCACCTCGTATACATGCACATACTAAAGATAATTAGTAACAAGCTGAGAGCGTAGCTGATAAGATCTGACCAAGACGTATAATATATATATTTTTAGATACCCCCACGGAATTACGTCACAAGGTTCTTTTGGGGGGTTGTCCCGAAGGATCTTTTCTTGTCCCGCAGGCTCTTTTCGCGTCCCGTAGGACTATTGTACCCTTTGTTTAAGAATCTTAACACTATTAGCCCAACTTTTTATTCGGATATAAGAGAGTTTAAGTTTACTTGAACATCTTTGGTCACAATCACCTCCCCATCCGAAATCTAACTAAAATCGCGCAATTTACGAGAATCTGATCACCCTAAAGCATGAGGTTTTGAAAGTACGACCGTGCCTTAAAATGATGTCTAAATATTAAATCGTAATGAATTTAAGTGAACCCAAATAATTTACTTATCTGTAAAGAAGTCGTCTGGACTCCCCTGCGAGTTGCGCCTATGGCTGAAGTTTTAGGATTTGTTCTTAATTTCATTTGGCTCAGGAAAATTACTGATAAGCTCAATATCTTTGCAAATTTATATAAGCGGTGTGAGAAACTTTGACTCTAATTGGATATCAGAATATGTGAAAATTTGAATAAGAGTTTTGGCGAGTGGAATCGGACACCAGTCTCTAGCCAAAATTAGAGAAATTGAAAATAGGTGGAAATTTTAACCAGTCTCAAGCTTTTAACAAAGCGAGTGGATTTATTTTGCGCTTTTAACCAGTCTCAAGCTTTTTGCAAAGCGAGTGGGTTTTTCTTACTCTTTTAACCAGTCTCAAGCTTTCGCGAGTGGATTTCTTTCTGACGATTTCGTTTTGCCGTGGCGTTTTTATAGGCCGAAGTCCCCATTTGATGTGTGAGTGCGACAAGAGGCTATTAAAATTCCGATCTCACACATTAGAAAAATGTATTAAAAAGAGACGTAAATAAGTGTGCCGCGTATCTCCAAGGCTTGACTCGACCCTCTCTTTACCTGCGTCTCGGGATTTGCTTGCAAAAGTGCGTTTTTAAAGCTTTTTATAATACCGAGTGTATTCTAATTTTGCCGGTGAATTTATATATTTTAGAACTTTTCTTTGTTAATTTGCATACCTAGGGTCGGTCTGTTTCAGTATTGTGGAAAAAACTCTGTTTTAGTACATTTTGCCGGAGGTTCCAAACCCTAACATAGTTTATATGCTTAGATATATTTCATTTCCCACTTTTATAGAACAGGTAGTCATCTAGATGATGCTGTACATGTGATTATGCACTTGTCGCCAAAAAACCTTTATCCAGTCCACATTATCTTGACAACTTGCGGGCTTATATTGATATTACTTATATATTTACTTTTATTACGTGAATTAATTATCAACGCCCTGTATGGACCACTTTTCGTTTATACGAAGGTGTAATATATTTTTGCCGGGCACTCGAATAAACACATTTTCAGTCGACAATTGACACTGACCCAACTTTAGTGTGGGTTTCTTAGGTCCATTGCAATATTTCTCAGAACTACGCAAAAGGTCTCAAAGGCACTAAAAACTTTTTATAGGGAAGGATCTATACCTTAAGTATTTTTAGACTGCGTTCAATATAAGCACATATCTCATGTACCGCAATTCTCAAATTGGAAGGTGATTTTCATGCCTTGGTAGTCTTGGTAGTTCAAATAATTCACAATATTTTTCTAAAATAGGCCTTTAATCTGAAATCTTATAAATCGCTTTACTGATTTCTTTCACGTGTGGGATCTTCATTTTTTTTTAATTATAATCTCGTCAAAATCTCTGATCTGAATTCCATTATCGATAAAAGCAAAATTCAACGAAACAACTTTAAAAAATATTTCGTTCAAACCCTGTTCTTCCACTATACTCTCTATACAGCAGAGGATTATTTTTGTCTCGCCATTGCCTCATGCGCCAGTTTATCAAAAAGGTTATTTGGTTTTCGAATTTTTATGGAAGTCATCATTCAGATAAATATTGAATAACTTTTGCAAGCATGGATACTTCCAGGGAAGAAGAGAAAATTGCCAAATACATATTTTTAATTATACACTATTGGAATTCTTTTTCTCTACTGGGGTAGATGGTAAAACAAGAAAAACCATTCATCATTTTTATTTGTGCCTCAGAAGCTGTGGCCAACCAAATTAATACATTATATATTCATTTCATCATATTTTGTAAAAATCAGTTAGATTAAATCTTCACTCAAATTATTGATGAATATTTACATCAATTATTTTATTATCTTATTATAGAAAATCTGAGAAGGGAGAACGGTTAAGCTATGGTTCAAACCCATATCGGATAAAACAAAAACACATTTAACCCTAATCTGGAATCTGGAAATGGTGAGAGAGTGGCCTTGAAAGGCCACGGCACCTATGCTCCAGTGGACCCCCTGTGCGTACTCCCTAGATCTACCAATCCAAAACGGATTCCCTTAGTTACGAAACAGCGTCGCAATCGCAGAACAGATACTCTGCTGATTCGTCCTCTATTAACAGCCTCTGCATAGAGGCGTTTCACATAGTCTCAGTGTGTAGAGATGTTTCCTTAGCTGGCAGTGGCCAGTCAGAATCTCCACCATTAGTCGCAGGGTCTTCCTTGACATACCCTGGTATGCATTTGCTCATTAGGGTAGCTTAGTAGCTCCCTGGTCAGTCGACAGTTACTTGCTTCATCCCATCTTGTCCCAAAGTCCTCATGGGTGACCTTTGTTATCATATGTAGCAACGTCGCGATAGGTAGGTTTGAAGGCTCCAATAATGATTGAACTGGCTGCCTTTCTAGCCAATTTATCCGCTAATTTGTTACCTTCTCACTGTTCTTGTCATTTAACCCAGGACAAAGAAATTCTGCTTTTGCGGGTGGCATCCTCCAGTGAATTGCTGCATTCTAGTACTGACCTGGATGTCTTTTCAGGGCCAGTAGTGGTTGTCTATTGTCCGTGTAGATTTTAATAGTCTTATCTTCAGTAATTCTGCAAACAACCTCTTTTGCGTCTATGGATATAGTAGCAAGTTCAGACTGAAGTATGCTTGCGTGTCGGCGTGTCCCTCCATAGACCATTTGAGTTCAATTCGCAAACTTCGGGAATAAATTTCACCGCCTGCTCCTTCCTGGGTTTGTGAGACATCCAAGAAAATGTTAACCGCACCTTCGGTTATAGGCTCATTTGGTTTTATTTGTACATCATATAGTTTGTCGAAAACAAACTTCGGAGATATGCTGTCTGCGCTGGCCTGCAGTAGTACGTCTTCCGACTGTTGGCGCTGTTCTCATTGCTCCCGTTATGGTTGGGCAGGCAGTTCTCTGTCCCTGACTGAGCTTAAGTACTGCCGTTTTCTGTTGACTCTTGGGTCGCCAAACTACGACTCCATAGGCAATCATAGGTCTTATGATAGCAGTATAGGTCCGCATTACGACCCTGGGTTTAATCACCCAGGTTTTCCCCATGGTCCTGCGGCACTGTTCATAAGAAATGTATGTCTTCTTTAGTCTTCTTTGTCACTTAACCCTAGCAGAAATACTTTATCCAGAAATACGCCCGTCTTCTCACAGCAGCAGCCAACTTTCTTTTAGGCGGATAAAACGCTAAATCGCATTAGCCATCAATCATTATAATTGAAATGCACAAGATATTTACAAGGTGATTTGGTCTACTTTCTACCCTATTTTCAACTCAATTCAACATATCATTTTACCTGAATATGAAGATCTGATAAGGGAAGGTGACCACAATCACTAGGTAAACCCAGCAAAATTCTAATTTAGATATGCGCTCCTGTTCTACAAGATGCTACAAAGCGCGGTGGACGGCAAGGCCAGAAGATGTGGAAAGGTAGTAAGAGAAAGAACCTACTAGATATTGATACTGTGTAAACCTTTTTATTATATATTTATTAATTTTATTAGTATTTCTTCTATTACTATTTTGTATTCTTGTTAGTTGACAGTTACTGTGTTGGTAGTTTCAGAAAAGGTATCCAGAACAGAGCGCTGGATTTTATTTTATTTTATTGGCCTATTTGCAAACTGAAGCTTGGATATGGTAATCCAATCAAATAATCAGACTTGGACGCCAGCCGCAAAAGTGTCAAGCAAAGATCAGTCTGAAAGATACCTGCTTTGGAATACATTTTTGGATTGAGTTGATGGACAAGAGAGAAAGATTCGTTTAAGGGTAAATCCTTGGATGATAACATTTTGTGGATTGCAGGGCCTTTGTTTTGAAATCTTATGTAAATTGATTGCGGATATTAGCGAAGTGAAAGCCAAAGAGAAAGGTGTCGATACAGTAAGAAGGTGGAAGGAGTTTGTTATCATTGAGATAAGAATCCCATATGGAGCTGAAGATGAGCTTCTGGCTGAATCAATGAAAGGTGTTCGTTCGAACGACGAATGCTGACTTCTATATAGCTCTCCCCATGAAGATAATTTATCATATATTTAAAATTCACTTAAATTAAATATTGTCATTAAAAGTTCCGATACGGATATTGTTGTCATTTTGTAAGGAAACTTACACAAAATTAAATCAAAAATTTGGATCGAGTGCGGAATTTCCTATAAACATCATGTTACTGATATAAATGCGGTAATTGAGAACTGCGGAGAATCTCAAGCGATTGCGATGGATATATCGAAGACATTTGATGGGGTTTGGCATGACGGATTGCTCAAGAAACTGCCGTCCTTCGCACTGCCAGCGTTTCTCTGCAGCTGGCTTGCCAATTTCCTTAAGAACCGATCTCTGCACATTGTAGTTGATGAGAGCATCACAGACACATTCACCATTAATTCGGAAGTGCCTCAGGGCGCGATACTTTCACCAACTTTTTTCATCATCTATATTAATGACTTGCTGACCGAAATCAATAATCTTGTCTACAGTGTTGCATATGACAGTACCCTTGTCTCCCAATTTAGATCAGAACATCCTTTGCCAGCGACTGATACTTATCACCGCAGACAGGAACAGAATACAACAAATAATCAGGATCTGGAACTTAGGGTGATAGGAGTTTGGTCCAATTCAATGCAGCAAAAAACCCAAGTAGCCGTTTACGAAGAAAGCGAATACGGCGGGCCCTGACATCATTATGTCAGGATCGACCTCGCCAATCGGACTATTAGGTGTCTTGGTCAACAGCAACCACGTTACTAACATCGCAAAATCAGTCTCTCTAAGCACACTCTAAAGCTGCTGGATTCTACTCAGGAAAGGATTGTGCGTCTCGTCGGCGACCCGGAGTTGACCCAGGATCTGGATAGTCTGGAACACCGCAGACATGTTGCAGAGATATCCCTGTTTTACAGATATTTTGACGGCAGATGTTCCCAGGATTTGGCCCGCATTATCCTGCCCCCAGCAACGCCTGTCAGACAGTCGTGACAGATAACAAGAGCGCACCCGTTCACAATTAGAAACATCTGGAACGTCGCTTTACAACTACTCGTTTATCTGGTGCACTGCATCACTCTGGAACTTACTCCCAGGACATCTGTTTCCCCCTAATTTAAATCTACAACTAATTAAGAACCGTGTCAATCAACATCTTCGCACACACACCGCTCGTCTAGTGCCATAGGATCACTCTTTCGTGTGTGTGCCACTACCATAAAAAAGGTTAAGAATATAATTTGTTGATAGTGGATCATTCCTTTCTGATATATGCCATATTAAATTTTACAACGAACTTAGTTGGCCGAGATACCAATCGTTCCATCGAAATTGCACGAGCCCTTCCAAAAAAATATCTGAGAACTTTGATCCTTCCGACTTGCCAGTTTGCTACGTCATTATGGGAAGAACTCATTATATTGCACATTATGGCCATATATGGACGACTGCTACTTTATTTGATACGTACGAACTGGAAGCAAAAAAATCAGGATGGACACTAAGTGGATCAGAGCATGAATTTATATGAATTGATAGATCAAAATTGCTAACATCTGGTAAAGACGTTGTCCTTGATAACTATAATTCAGAAGGTAATTTTGAATTCGATTTTGATGATGTATTAACTTAATAAAATTATTAATTTCTACTTTCAGCTGAAGATGAAGACATGATTTACGACAGCGTCAAGGATGTTCTGGTCGACGATGGTATAAAAAATGTGGGTGAGTTTTGTATTTCATTAGTATGAGACGCGTTTGTTGTATTCGAAGTAAAAATTAAAATTGATGTCTTCCTAGCTGCCTTCTGGCAGTTGACCAATAGTTTATTGAACATTCCCAAATATGTTGATAAATTGCCTGAAGTACATCTGTGCAAAGAAAATTGATATATCCACCTAGTATTCCTGCGTTTTGCAGGTAATTTCATTTTTAATTAAGGAAGAAGCGCAAAAATTGCCAGAAGTGTACTTGACTTTGGAATTATTGCAACATTGCGGCCTTCGGACGGCCTTTTACCCTCCACTCAATCTTTTGTCGGTTTTCTTATACTGTCTTCGATCATTTTATACATTTTCACTACTGCACCCTATCAATTTGTTTACATGCAAAAATTGTATGTTTGACCCCATACCCTCGCATTAAACTTCCAGGGTGCTTTTTGGGAACCTGATCATTACTATGGAGATAACAACCGAGCCTGTAATGGATATAATTTTGACTGTACCCAGTCAATGTACCCATCTGTAGCTAACTCTTAGACTATAAGCAGTCATACACAGCAGACTATGCGTTATTCCGCTAATTTGGTGAGTGGGTAACATTATTGTAGTCGCAGAACTAAAATAGCTTGCAGTATCATGATACAGGTAACGGAAAGGAAAAGAAATTGAGAGATCACAAGGTTGCTATTCTAAGGTTACATCTCACAGTAACGAAATGGTTGGTGAAGGGGTCAGAGGTTTTAGTGTATGAAAGTCCCTCAATACCACATAGAGGATAGGGCATGACTTCCAAATATTTTCCTACCTTGCCTCATCAGGCATTCCAGGCCCGCTTTTTTGAAAAATATTCCTATGTACTCTACAATTTACTGATAATTAGATTACAAAACGTTTATTTCCCCTGGTAACACATACTGGTAGCACATATTAATATATATTTACTACGTGAGGTTCTTAATGAAACGGACTGGCTATAGCTCTTTTTTATATGCTAAATTGCATTATACTGGTATAAAAATGTCATGAAATATTGTCTCAGCATATTAATTCAGCAATTAGTTAATTTGCTGCCTTTTTAAAATTATGTGATTTCGCATATAAATTGTAATATTATCTATGGCCAATAGCACTAAAGATGTTACGCTTGAAGGAAGCTTAGGAAAACTATTCTTTTTTTTTAATGGTTAACTTTTGTTCGCGTGGAACTTGACAGCTTAGCTTTTAGAAACTCTATTTTATTTAATAAAACTGTTCTAGTGATATTGTCACGTCCTAATAGGATGTACGCCGGCCTTTGATTGGTGTGCAGGTTGTGTAGCTCAGTTAGGATCGATCCACGTCAGGTGAGCACAGATTTTAAAGAAGACACTTCGATAATACAATACCAAAGCCTACTCGTCAACGACTTAATGAGTTTGCACTCTATCCAATTACTAAAACGTGCATGAGCTTTCGGTTGGTATAAATATACTTTGGATTATTTATAAGACTTGGCCCTTCTTTGATAATAAAGTCTCTTAATAGTGGTGTTTTAATCGTTGGTTATTTCATTTAGGTAATTATGTGTGTTCTTAGTTCATCTTAATTTCACTCAGCACTCTAATGCACTGTAACTGTTCATTTAAAATCACTTGACTTAGAATTTTGACACATCTATCGGCTTTAGTACTTTAAGTGGGTATCCACCAAGAGATTATGTTCCTGCGAACAGTAACTCCTGGGTTGGGCTTGAGGATTAAGGTGTCAGTAGAACCCCAAAGCTTACATTTCAGTGAACTGTAGAACAATGGTTAGAGCAAATTAGCAGGGAGACAAAAGTCTGTCCGGATTGATGGTCCGCTGACTATTTATATAATACAATCTGATGACCATGGCAACTTTAAGGTTCATATATATCCGTTATTTGTAAAAATAAACAAAATCAACACGTCGAATAGTATAAACCATTATAAGTTTTTATATAATTCATTCATGATTAATAAGGCATCATAAATTGTAACATCTCATGAAAGGTAGCATGGCTTTAGGTCATTAAAATTATTATACTTGTTATACTAAAATTGTAGGTGCAGTGGATATATCTTCACTAAAATTCAATAGTCATTATTCAATAACTTCTTGCAACATCAGGGTTGGAACCAATTCCTGATCTTCATCTGAGCTATTCAGTTGAAATTGAATAATAACTTCAACTTCCCCTACAGTAACCGAAATTAAATGACATCGATTTGCGTTCTGGAAAGACGATGAATCATCAGTTTTATTAAGAAGCTGCTATAAAGTCCTAATTTTCTCAGGATTAGAATCTTTTCACTCATATATTCGAGCTCACTTTAGTAGCTTCATTCCTTTTTTTATGTGTGGCTAAACGATTAGTTTCCATTACAATATTATTTTCAAGATCTTCATCAGCCATCAGCTTGAAGAAAAAACAGGAATCTTATTAACATGATAAAATAAAGCATTGGGAACGCTTTTTTCAGGATTATCAATCTGAGAGTCCTTGAGATATTGTTCTGTAACTTCTTGCCACATCCGTGTTGGAACCAATTCCTCATCTTCATCTGAGCTGATGAAATTGATAAGTAACTGCATCTCTGGTACCCGAAATTTGATCATTTCTATTTGCAATCTTGAAAGACGATAAATCATCAGTTTTACTGAGAAGCTGCTATAAAAGTCGTACTTTCCTCAGGTTTAATTAGTATAATTTCATTTATTTTCTCAAGCCCACTTTAGTAGCGTCGAACTTTTTTTCAGAGTGGCGAAACGATTAGTTTCCGTCGCAATATTATTTGCAAGGTATCATCAATCATCAGCTTTAAGAAAAAACAGGAATCTTATCAAAATGCTTAAATAAAGCATTCAAAATGCTTCTTCAATCTGATAGTGCTTGAGGTATAGTTCGGTAACTTCTTGCCATATCAGTGTTCGAACCAGTTCCTTATCATCATCTAAGCTGACCAGAAATTTATCATTTCGAATTATGTTCTGGCAAGACGATGAATCATCAATTTTATTAAGATGCTGCCAGACCTGATTTCCTCAGGGTTGGTATCTTTTCACTCCTTTATTCGAACTCACTTTAGTAGCCTCGTTCCAATTTTTCCGTGTGGCTAAACGATTAGTTTCCATTACAATATTATTTTCAAGATCCTCAACAGTGATCAGCTTGAAGAAAGAGCAGGAGTCTTATTAACATGATCAAATAAAGCATTGGAAACGCCCTTCTCAGGAATATTAATTTGAGAGTCCTTGAGGTATTACTCTGTAACTTCTTGCCACATCAGTGTTGGAACCAATTCCTCATCTTCATCTGAGCTGTCCAGTTGAAATTAATGAGCAACTGCCTCTATAGTAACCGAAATTGGTTCATTTCGATTTGCGGTCTTAGAAGACGAAGAATCGTCAGTTTTATTAAGAAGCTGCTATAAATGTCATAATTTCCTGAGGGCTAGCATCTTTCCACTTATTTGTTCGAGCCTATTTTAATAGCGTCGTTTACTTTTTCTGTATAGCGAAACGATTAATTTCCATCACAATATTATTTGCAAAATCTTCACTAGCTACCAGCTTGAAGAAAAGCAGGAGTCTTATTAACATATTCAAATAAATCATTCAGGAATATCAATCTGGGAGTTCTTGATGTATTGCTCTGTTACTTCTTGCCACACCAATGTTGTAACAAATTCCTCATCTTTATTGAGCTGTCCAGTTGGAATTGACGAATAACTGCCTGTATGGTAACCGAAAGTGGATCATTCTGATATGCGTTCTGAGAAGACGATATATCATCAGTTTTATTAAGAAGCTGCTATAAAATCCTTAATTTGCTCAGGGTTTGTATCTTTCCACATATTTATTTGAGCCCACTTTAGTAACTTCGTTCCTTTTTTTGTGTAGCTAAACGATGTGGCGACCTTTCGTCTCATTTATTCGAGCTCAATTTAGTAGCTTCGTTCTTTTTTTTTTCTGTGTGGCGAAACGATTAGTTTCCATTACAATATTATTTCAAAGATCTTCATCAGCCATCAGCATGAAGAAAAATCAGGAGTATTATCAACATGATCAAATAAAGCATTGTAAACGCCCTATTCAGGGATATCAATCTGAGAGTCCTTGAGGTATTGTTCTGTAACTTCTTGCCACATCAGTGTTGGAAACAATTCCTCATCTTCATCTGAGCTGTCCAATTGAAATTGCTGAGTAACTGCCTCTATGGTGGCCGAAATTGGATCATTTCGATTTGCGGTCTCGAAAGACGAGGAATCATCAGTTTTATTAAGAAGCTGCTATAAAAGTCATAATTTCCTCAGAGCTAGTATCTTTCTACATATTTATTCGAGCCCATTTTAGTAGCGGTGATTCTCTTTTCTGTATAGCGAAACGACTAATTTCCATCACTATATTATTTGCAAGATCTTCACCAGTTATCAGCTCGAAGAAAATCAACATATTCAAATAGATCATTCAGGAATATCAATCTGAGAGTTCTTGAGGTATTGCTCTGTAACTTCTTGCCACACCAACGTTGGAACCAACTCCTCCTCTTAATTGAGCTGTCCAGTTGAAACTGACGAATACCTGCCTCTATGGTAACCGAAATTGGATCATTCCGATATGCGTTCTGGGAAGACGATAAATCATCAGTTTTATTAAGAAGCTGCTATAAAAGCCTTAACTTGCTAAGGGTTAGTAGCTTTCGTCTCATTTATTCAAGCTCAATTTAGTAGCTTCGCTCTTTTTTTTCTGGGTGGCGAAACGATTAGTTTCCATTACAATATTATTCAAAGATCTTCATCAGCCAAAAGCATGAATAAAAAACCGGAGTATTATCAACATGATCAAATAAAGCATTGGAGACGCTCTTTTCAGGAATATCAATCCAAGAGTCCTTGAAGTATTGTTCTGTAACTTCTTGCCACATCAGTGTTGGAACCAATTCCTCATCTTCATCAGACCTGTCCAGTTGAAATTGATGAGTAACTGCCACCATGGTAACCGAATTTGAATCATTTCGATTTGATGTCTTGGAAGACAAAGGAATCATCAGTTTTATTAAGAAGCTGCTATAAAAGTCATAATTTCCTCAGGGCTAGTATCTTTCCACTTATTTATTTGAGCCCATTTAAGTAGCGTCGTTTAGCGAAATGTCTAATTTCCATCACAATATTATTTGCAAGATCTTCATCAGCTATCAGCTTGAAGAAAAGCTGGAGTCTTATTAACATATTCAATTAATTCATTCAGGAATATCAACCTGAAAGTTCTTGAGATACTGCTCTGTAAATTCTTGCCACACCAATGTTGGAATCAATTCCTCATCTTCATTGAGCTGTCCAGTTGGAATTGGCGAATAACTGCCTCTATGGTAACCGAAATTGTATCATTCCGATATGCGTTCTGGAAAGACAATAAACCATCAGTTTTATTAAGAGGCTGCTATGAAAGCCTTAATTTGCTCAGGGTTAGTGCCTTTCTACTCATTTATTCGAGCTCACGTTAGTAGCTGCGTTCCTTTTTTTCTGTGTGGGCAAACGATTAGTTTCCATTATAAAATTATTTCCAAGATCTTCATCAGACATCAGCTTGAAGAAAAATAGGAGTCTTATTAACATGATCAAATAAAGCATTGGAAACTCCTTTTTCAGGATTATCAATCTGAAAATCCTTGAAATATTGTCCAGTAACTTCTTACCACATTAATATTGGAGTCAATTCCTCATCTTCACCAGAGAGCCAGTATTCAGGCTCTATGGTAATCGAAATTAAATCATTTCGATTTAGATTCTGGAAAGACGACGAATCATTAGTTTTACTAAGAAGCTGCTAAATGACTCATAGTTTCCTCGGGGCTAGTATCTTTTCACTTTTTATTCGTGCCCACTTTAGTAGCGTCGATTCTATTTACTGAGTGGCGAAACAATTAGTCTCCGTTGCAATATTATTTGATCAATCATTAGCTTAAAGATAAAAACAAAAGTCTTATTAACATGTTCAAATAAAGCATTCAAAACGCCTATTTCAGGAATTTCAATCTGAAAGTCCTTGAAGAATTGTTCAGTAACTTCCCACCATATTAGTGTTGGAGTCAACTTCTCATCTTCATCTAAGGTATCCGGTTGAAATTGATAAATGCTGCCTCTATGGTAACCGAAATTGAATCATTTCGATTTACGTTCTGCAAAGACGATGAATCATCAGTTTTATTAAGAAGCTGCTGTAGAACTCCTAATTACCTCAAAGTTAGTATATTTGCACTGATTTATTGGAACCTACTTTAGTAGCCTCGTTCATTGTGGCGAAACGACTAATTTTCGTCCCAATATTATTTGCAAGTTCGTCATCAACCAACAGCTTGAGGAAAAAGCAGCTGCCTTAACAACACGTTCAAATAAAGCATTCGAAATGCCCTTAATATTAATATCCTTCAGGTATTGTCCAATAACTTCTTGCCACGTCAGTCTTGGAACTAATTCCTTATATTCATTTGAGCTGTTCAGTTGAAATTAAGTTAACTCGATTTACGTTCTGGAAAGACGTTTTATTAAGAACATGCTTACTAAAGCCTTCCTCACCAACATCAGAACTATTGGATGATATAATGTTTTTTTTTTTACTAATGGTTCATTAGGACCGTTCGAACTACTACTGTAGGGTTCATATTCATCTGAGGAGGCCTAAAGAAGATCGTTCCCTTAATTGAAAAGATCTCCCCCATCAGCTTCCAAAGGCGTTGTTGATCTTTTTGAAAACTCGCCACATATCTTGTAAAAAAAAAATAATTACTTTTAGCACTAAAATTTAATTCAAAATATAACCTTTGTCAATAAAAGCCATTAATACACAAATATCATAACACTAAACTGTGTAGCCGGATCGCTAACAACACAAGACTGAAAATAAACAACGAGAATAGACAGGTATGCAATTTTGATAAGCTAAGCCACGTGAGACACGCTTGCCTTACGTTCAAAAACACAATCTGTTAAGAGTATTGCCAAGTAATAAAAATCACGTCACCATTTTTATGATTTGGACTTATAATATATAATTTTTAGGTTGCGGCCTAAAGGGTCAAAAAGAAATTGGAACGTGTCAAAAGAAATAAAGGATATTAGCCAATAAAGTGAAAATCATTGTCCTAGTAACATTTGGCGAATCTTGTCATTTTCGCTTTGACGCACTTAATTTATTGAGGCTATATTTGTCCTTAATTAAACAAATAGTGAAAATTATCATCAAATTATGCATAATCAATATGCATGTAAATGCGAAATGTCACATTTAGATTTTGCAAGAGTAGAGTTTATAATCTTCCCACACATTTATATTTTCTTATAATGTTATCTATTTATAGGATTCGCAAAGTGTCATTAAACTTACGAGGTGTTTTCTAAAATAGAAAAAAACGAAAGGAAACTGTCTTATATGTATAACGCCGTGAATAGGGCGTTGAACCTAGAGGTGAAAACGACGGTACAGATTCTGTATACGTCATAACATTTCCTAAACGAAAGTGGGTGGAGAAAATATTGTAGGAGGAGGAAAGAACGTAAACGAAAGAAGATCGATATCCATATTAATTATTGTGAAATGACATTTAAAACCCAAATATTGTCACATTTAAACGAACTTAAATATAGTATAAATGAACGTGATCTTACGTTTCTTTAAAGTAGATCTTTGTGTTTTTTTCTTCATAGTAGTAGCAACCTTCATTCGCACGTAGTTTATTCCTCTTCTTCTTCATGTCCCTTGTGCATGCTATGCACTTAGTCCCTATTCATTACTGAATGACAAGTGTGTTGCTCGCAGTATGGCGAAATATAGACCCCGCACCAATAGCTGATATTACGGAGCCAGGAATGCTGCTTACTTCCCGGCCCGCGTCTCCCTTCAATTTTGCCCTGGATAACGAATTTTGGGATAGAATATGGGTCACCCCTATGTATGTGGCCCAAATAAGACGTTTTTCGTTGTTTCACGATACTCAGAAGTTCTCTCTCTACCCCAGCACTCAGTAAAACATCGTCATTTTTACATACGCTGTGTCCAGGAGATCCGAAGCATTCTCGTAGTGTCCACATTTCAAATGCTTCTATTCGGTTCAGTGTTCTGACCATGAGCGACCATGTTCTGCACCGCACAACAAGATGGGCCACACATAGCACCTGATCACTCGCAATCGAAGGTCAACCAATAGTGTTCTCTGGAAAAGCATAATTTTCATTTTCAAATACATGATTTTTGCAGTTCCGATTCGCATTTTTCATTCCTCATCACAATCCCACTGCTCATTGTATTTAAAGGTATTTAAATTTGAATACTATTTCAGTTGCTTCACCGTTGATTGTAAGGTTGATGTTATTGTATTCTTGCCTACTGATAATCGTTATTTTAGTTTTTGTGATGTTAATTCTCAGTCCAAACTAGAAGTGCTCTAGATTATTAGCCAGGTTTGCAGTATCATCTGCATATCGAATGTTGTTGTTGAGTCTGCCGTTTATTTTTATTCCAATAAACACGTTGTCCAGAGCTAGTTGTAAGATCTTCTCTACGTAGATGTTAAAAAGCATGGGAGATAGAACGCATTCCTGTCGGACCCCTCTACCGATGTTAAATTCCTGAGCCAGTAGATCTCTTCCGACTTGGATGCTGACTGTCCCCAATAAAGTTGTTTTATAATTCTAACATCCTTATCGTCAATTCCTATTTTTCGCAGTCTACTGATCAACAGGTCATGCTTTACATTGTCAAAGGCTTTTTGGTAGTCAATGAAATAAATGAACACATTCTGGCGTTGATCATAACATTTATGCATTAGAAGTTTCATCGAGAACAGAGTCTCTCTAGTACCCAGCCCTTTTATAAAGCCAAACTGCATTTCCCTGCACATCTATTCACACTTGTTGTATACTCTAGAATGAACTATGCGCAGAAGCACTTTAAGTGCTTGGTCATTAGGCTTATGTAGTCTTGACAACTATTCGGGTTTGTTTTCTTAGGTAATGTGACAAATGTAGATTTGAGCCAGTCTTTAGGTATTTGCTCGGTGTTATATATCTGGTTAAAAAGATACGTTAGCTGTTTCACGTTTGTGCATTTTAGGACTTCAGCATATACGTTGTCAGGACCGGGATTTTTCCATTTTTTGTGAAGCTTATTGCCTTGATGTCCTCCGATTCCAAGATCTCTGGCCCACTCTGTTTTTGTCGGTGGTTATTAGCGTCGTGCGCTCAGGAATCATCAAAAAGGGTCTCGCCATAGCTCCTCCAAATCTCCTGTAGTTTATCTTAATTCAGAACGAACTTTCCATTTTCATCTTTAAGACAGGGCAGTTGTAAATGTTTATCATATCCTGTAATTTATTTGATCGTAGTTTATTGGACTTCAACAAATAAATTCATCTTTCTAACGACGTTGATAATTGGGTAGAAAAAAATTGTTTCAGGTTATAGGTCATCTGGCAGTAGTGGTTACTATCAAAGTTTGTAACTCATATGTTCTTGGTCAAGTCGATACATGTGATAGTTCAATTTCGAGTGTGCAAACGAACTGCAGTGGTAAGGTGATAAATGATTAAATTTAGTATCATGTCTATCATATCGAAGGATATGCTCTGTTAGTCCTCTTGTCATCTCTCCTCTTCCCACGTTAGTTTGAACCTTGTCATTTGCCAAGATTTTGTCTTTAGTACACTCTTAGCAAGGTGGCCAACAGAGTTGCTCCATTCGAGCTAATCATATTAGACTGATCCTTATCTGATCCTGATAGATTTATTTGTTTGACTAACTGAGGATATTTGAATTGGCTTTCATGTAATGTAACGAGGTTCCAGCTCACGCCTAGCGCAACAATACCACATAATTCACAGAAATATGGTGGTAAGAATACAGATTGTTGGGGAAACACCCCAACACGTGTATAACTTTCGTTATTCACCGTATAGTTTGGTGATAACACCCTGTATGTATGTAGTATGAATGAACCGTAATTAAACTCAAAATAGATTTATTTCACCCCAGGTAACTCGAAATTTGTGCATTTTAAAGCAGCATATTTCAATTCTTCATTACGATCCCTTTGTTTGAACCTGGTTTGTTGGTTTACAAGAGTCCGTCTTATGCGGCCTTCTCTAAAACACAAAATGTCATTCCGTCAATTCAATCGTGTGTACTCGTTTTTAATTTAATATATTCTTGTTTCCGTCAGTGTTCAGTAAACAGCATATGTCAAAGAAAGAAAGAAGATGCTTTCACCCTCTCAAAAGAAACACGCTAACTTTCCCACGAATCTCCACTCTCAGCCGACCTTTAGCTTGCCGCCTGGTGCTCGCTAAAAGAAGAAATTAGTTTTATTAGTGCGTAGCAAACACTCAGCCGTGATGCGTCGGTTTTGTCACCGCTCCGCATGATTTTAGTGCCAAAAAACATCTAGCCCTGTCCTAGCCCTGTTTGAGGCAACTAATTAGTGCTTCGCTCATTTTGTTAGTTATTGCTGTGTACTAGATCGGTCCAATCACCGCTCTCTGGCCTCTAAAAGTTCAGTTCAAGCGTTCACTCGAATAGCAGTAAAACGTGCTGTTCTCCCTCTGGCCAAAGGTCAAATTCCTTTTGGGCCGATTTCTCTTCTTGTATGCACAGATATTTGTAGAATATCTAGTGTACCTCAGTAACCTTTGTTCACATTTGGACAAATACCTCATTTGGGCGTTTCTAACGCAATTCTAAGACAATACCGAATCGGAGCGTCTCTTTTGAAGAAGAAGTAACACTGTAAAATGGCGTCTGTAAATTTGCAGTAGAGAAAATCCATTCCAATCCCAGCTGATTAAATCCAATGTGTGAAGTCTAAAAGGCTACCCCTGAGTACGATAGTAGTGGAGAAACGAGAAATTCAAGGTATTTCTAGAGTGAAAGAAAGTTGAGATTTTAAAGACAAAAGTTTCATTTTAAATTAACAAAGCAAGACTTCTTACTAGATATTAATAATTAAGAAACCTTTTGTATATTTATTTTCTATGTGAATGAATGAATGAATGAGTGAAATTAGTGTATAAATTGTATATATCATTTACATCAAATGCAAATGTATAATTACATTATTAAAGGGTTTAATAACTAATATACCTACCTGGTTTCAATCTACATAATCTATGTTTAAGACCCCACCACCCTATTTTAATACAGTCCACTACTTTAATTGCTTGTAGTTAATTATACTGTTAATTGCTACCCTGACCTTTGTGGTCAAAATAAGTTAAGAAAATTAATTTGTTTGTGTCGACCACAGATCTTCTGCCTTATACCTGAATTGACTTAGTTTAGGATAATTTTCATGGGCTTTTTGACATGCCCCGTCAAATCTGAAATATCGGAAAACGTTTTGTGCCAAATACCACATTTTTTCTCTATTTCTATTTTCGATATGCGTAATTGAAATGTCAAGCTACCATTATAACCTGCAGTAGTTATGGCAGGTATTATTACTTAACACTTTAATTTACTCAACAATTTGAAATTCTGCTTAACTCCATAAGTCTAGGTCATCAACAAATCAGAACCACAAAATACAGAAAATAAATAAAGCTTCCAACATCCAAAACAATGACAACAAAACAACTTTCACGTAAGCTAAAAAAAAATTGACGTGGATCATATGGGTGTGCTAGCATCAAAGACGAATTGAGACTGGGTATGAATAGACGCTTGTGATGCATACTGGTTAAGGAACTGGCCTTGTTCCAGGTGCCGCTTTGGTTTATCGCTCGGAGACTATCATGGGCAGGTGAATAGGGATAATTTTGAAAAATGGTTTATCGAGAAGTTTCTATCTAACATTCCTCCAGAACCAATCGTGGTATTGGATAATGTCCCTTATCAATCTCATGTACAAGATAAAATACCAACTAAATACTCTGCAAAATATTATATGCTCTCCTGGCTTCAGATGGAAACTCTCAAAATTAATCAATTCCACATGAAGAAAATTTCAATTATATGAAGTTGTCAGGGACTATTCCCCAGCTTCAGTTGTTTGTTGTTAACACTTTTTTGTAATAAATCAACATTAATTTTATTCCAAAACTACATTTTATTTGCGGATGGCGTTTACACAACACATCGCTTTAGCGAACCAGGAGCAAGAGAGAGATAATTTTATTTTAGGCTTTTGGGAGCGATTGGTAGTTCGGGCATTGCGGCGATTACAGAAAGCTTGAGCGATTTTAAATGTTGCCATGTTTACTTAAATGTATTAAGAATATATACATAGGTTTTATGGTTTACTAATACCCCCTACCTTGAAAGGGTTAAACTTTCAACACAACAAGGTTTTACAAAGGTGGCTAAACTAAGCAGAACTAGTATACCTTAAATCTAAAACAGATGTTCAAAACACAATTACCTTTAGCCTATAATAGACAACTACAGTAAACAAAAAAAAAATTATAAAATCTATTAAAATCAACACCCACTAATCATCATTGTCAATAGGCAAAGGACAAATCTTAGAAATTGGCCTTTTGAGTATGCCATGCGAAGTTTTAACAGACTCTACTCGGCACTACTTATCATGTCCTAAATGAATCTCACTTATACGTCCAATTCTCCAGTTGAGAGGAGGGAGATTGTCCTCTCGGAGAACCACAAGTTCACCCACTTGAACGGTCTTCTGGGGATATTTCCACTTAAACCGTTGTTGGAGAAGGATGACATACTCCTTTGAACAACGCATCCAAAAATGTTGATAAAGCTGTTGAATGTACTGATTTTAGAAAGACGACGATTGTCAAACTTTTCCTTAACATCGAGATCTGGCAAAGCTCTCAATCGTCGACCAATTAGGAAATGAGCTGGTGTTAATATATCATAATCACTAGGGTCACTAGTAAGTGGGACCAAAGGGCGCGAGTTTAAAATGGCTTCAATTTGGGTAAGCAATGTATAGAGGTGTTCAAAGGCTAGCGAGGCATTGCCCATAACGCGTTTCATGTGGAATTTGCAGGACTTTACTCCAGCCTCCCAGATTCCGCCAAAATTAGGAGCCCGAGATGGTATAAACTTCCAACTAACACCTTCGTTTTCAAAGGTTCCTACAAATTCGCTGCTATGCCCCTGCAAAAAGTTACCAAGTTCATTCAACTCCGAATTGGCACCAACAAAATTTGTACCATTGTCAGACCATATTAAAGACGGTTTTCCTCGGCGATAAATGAAACGTCGTAAAGTGAAAATAAATGCTTCAGAAGTTTGTTCTGATACTAACTCTAAATGAATAGCACGAGTCGAAAAACATATGAAAAGGCACACATAATATTTTGATATCTTGGCGCCCCGTCCACTCTTAGATTTTATATTGAATGGTCCAGCATAATCAACTCCAGAAACACGGAAAGGAGGTGTAGGAGAAATACGTTCTTTAGGTAAGTCACCCATCATTTGCCCAATAGATTTAGGCTTTACCTTAAAGCATTTTACACATTTGTGAACCACATGTCTTGCCAGATTTCGTCCACCAATAGGCCAATAATGCTCTCGAATTGAAGCAAGCAAATGAAGAGGACCAGCATGTAATACCATTTCGTGCTCAAAAGCAAACAATAATTTTGTTAAAGCATGCTTACATGATAAAACAGCTGGATGTTTTTTGGCATAGTCTAAATTAGAAAGCTCTAATCTACCCCCACCCTTAAGACACCTCTTATATCGATAAACGGGTTTAATGCTCTAAGAGGTCCTTTCTGACACTGTTTATTTTGGAGAAGTAAAGAGTACTCATCAGGAAAGGATTCCTTCTGGGATATTACAACTAATTTTTCCAAAGCATTACTCAATTCATGGGCTGTCAGTATACCAATAAATCTGGATGCCCTGTCAAGCTTGCAATTATCATAAAAAAAGTAAAACATATGCAAAGCTACGTTTCAAACGTGAAAAATTTGAAAATCTTTTTATTGGGAAGTATTCAGGAATAACTTGACAGGTGTGAACTTGCTTTCTTAATTCGGGTAATACTTCAATTTCAATAACTGACTTAGGCCATTCTGAATAATCACTACTCAACCAATTGGGACCATCCCACCACA
>MU183358.1:88468-150433 GCA_016904865.1 Pissodes strobi | reverse complement strand
ACCTAGACCCAGAAGAACTTAACCAGGAATACAAAACCAAGAGAAAGAAACTAAAAAAGACGATAGGCAAAGCCAAGGCACAAAACTGGAGGGACTTTTGCAACGAACTAGAAGGAAACCTATGGGGAAGTGGCTATAAAATAGTAATGAAACATCTAAAGAGCGTGCCTATGCCATACAACTTGTCAAAGGAAAGAACAGAAGAAGTAATGTCCGCCCTTTTTCCAAATAAAGAGAACGTCTGGGATAGAGGAAGTGTAGTGAAAAACATCGAAATTTTCACTAAAGAAAAAATGTTTGCGGCTGGAGAAAAGATGAAAAGTGGAAAATCACCCGGACCACACAAGATTCCACCGAAGCAATCAAAGAAATGATCAAGACGGCACCAAACTTTACCCTTGCGACACTAAACGAACTGCTTAAAAACCAATTATTTCCAGAAAGATGGAAAGCTGCCAGAGTATGCCTGCTGCGAAAGGGTGCAAAATCAATTGAAAATGCATCAGCATTCAGACCGATATGTCTGCTAGACACGATGGGAAAACTCTTTGAACATATGATAAGGGAAAGACTGGAAAAGGCATTGGGAGATGAAGGAGGGTTTTCTCAATACCAGTTTGGTTTTCGGAAGGAAAAATCCACAGTTCAAGCTGTAGAAGCAGTAATACACATGGCAAAACAATCAAGAGAAAAATGGTGTACACTTGTAACGTTGGACGTAAAAAATGCTTTCAACTTTGCTACATGGAGCCTAATTATCAGATAACTCAAGAGACGAGATATACCAAAATATCTAATAAATATAATTGAAAGCTACTTTCAAGATCGGAAGCTAAAAATTTCAGGAGTGACAAGAGATATGACAACCGGAGTCCCACAGGGATCTGTACTCGGGCCAACGCTATGGAACCTACTATACGATGGAGTGTTAAGATTAGAACTGGGGGAAAAAGTTAAGGCAATAGCTTTTGCTGATGACTTGGCAATTGTGGTGAAAGGAGAGGATATTGAATTCTTAATCCTTAGAACAAACGAGGCATTAAGAAGAATCGACAGGTGGCTAAACGATCACGATCTAAAACTAGCGCCCGAAAAAACTGAAGCTATTATTCTTAAAGGAAGCAGAAACACAGAAAACATTTGCTTCAATCTAAATGGATCACTCATACTGCTCAGCATGTCAGTAAAATACTTCGGAATAGTTCTAGGCAGTCACACAACTTTCAATGAGCACATAAATTATGCAACGAAGAAAGCAGAAGAGAAAATAGCGTCACTTTCCAGATTAATGCCCAACATAGGTGGCCCCCGAAGTCATAAGAGAGCGGTTTTGAGTGGAGTTCTGCATTCAATCCTGTTATATGGCTGTCCGATATGGGAAAAACTCATGAATATACAGCGACACAAAAACAAAATGGAACGGACACAAAGAAAAATGCTCCTAAAAGTGGCCAGCTCTTACCGAACCGCCTCCACAAAGGCTTTGCAAGTAATCACAGGAATCATTCCAATAGAATTGCAGGTCTCCGAAAGAGTAAATATAACAGAAGCTGAGGGAGCTAAAAAGGAAGCAAAAATACTGGAAAGGCGAAGGACACTCGAAAAATGGCAAGAAATGTGGGATAAGAACGAATCAAAAGGCCAATGGACGAAGCAGTTAATTCCGGAAATTCGACCGTGGGTTGAATGTAAACACAGAAAAATAGACTACTATACAACGCAGGTATTGACAGGCCATGGATCCTTTTATTCATATCTGAAAAAAAATCGGTGCGGCCGAAGACGATCAGTGTTTCTACTTTGGGGATCCCGATACAGTGGAACACACACTGTTTATCTGTGCGAGATGGGAGGGGTATAGACTAAATACTTACCAAAATATCGGCCACGACCTCAGACTAGAAAACATGGTGGACTATATGATAGAAAGTGAAAGAAAGTGGGAAATCATCCAGAATATGATAGCGAAAATAATGGAGCATAAAGAAAGGGAAAGAAATGAACAACAGAGGCTAAACAACAGATAATAGACAGACAGAGCTCCTACATCGATGTATACCCAGCAACGGTAGTTCCGGATAGGAGCAGGCGACAAAAGGGGAAATGGTTTTAGTCGGTAGGCATGACCTCTAGAGGGGCGTGAATCCGACATACGGCAGACACATAAGATCCAAATGTCTGTTATGATCTTTTGAAGATTTGCAGACCTCTATATAAAAAAAAACTTGGTTATGCCGAGGGTACTGGCTTCTGATTGGATAGATTCCGATCATTTCGTCAAATATTTAGACCACTTTATAAACCATGCAATTTCCAGCCCTACCAATAAGATATTATTAATCTTTGATAATCACAACAGTCATCAGGCCCTAGCTATATTCAAAAAAGCAAGTGGCTTCACTTCCACTTCATAGAAGTCATCATTGATTGCATTGTGTATGGGGCTTTAAAGCATCAGTATGCGGGAGAGTGTGATTTATAGCATACTAATAATAGTCTTGGGTCACATCTAATATTTTTTGGCATAGAAGAACTTTATTCGAAAACATTTCTTCAATCCCCACTATGGAAAAGGTTGTAAATGGATTTCAATCCACAAGTATAGTTCGACTGAACCATGAAGCTTTTTCTGAAAAAGATTTTTTCTGGTTGAAATAACAGATATTCGATAAGTAGAAGAAATAGAAAGAGGTTTGACTACTGATAGACATTTCAATAACCACGGCGAAACTGCAGTCATACGTCATCTAGGGGCATATTCTAGGGGCATATTCTTAAAGAGTTTCTTAAAGCCAAAGTTAGATGTTAGCAAAAAAGAAAATAGGGGCCCAAGGAACAGGCTTAGTAATGCTGAAAAATTAACAAATTCTCCATTTATAGATGAAATTGCTAAAGAAGCCGAGGAGAAAAAGAATATTAAAAGTGTGAAGACAAAATTAACCGAAGAAGTTTAGGAAAAGGGAAACTATGTCCGGAAAGGAGAGTCATGCAAACGGAAAGCAGTAATAGTAAAGAAGGGGACCCTAATGTCATATGCATTTATTGCCCCAGCATTAAAGGCAGGGAAAGGATGGATCTAATGTCAGAATTGCATAGGCTGGGCGCATGATGTTTGGCGCCGGCGTTTCGAAGTCCAAACAGGAATTTATTTGTTTAATAAATAAATAATTAGACATACATTAAACATCATGTATCTTTTTATAATTTCCAAAATAGTCCTTTTAATCAGTTGACAGTGAATAATTTGCTTATAAATGCCATTATATTTCGTTAAACCTTTCTTTGTCATAAATTATACTTACACGATTAATAATACTAGACTAAAACACATGGTTCCCTGTACCCCAGTGTATGGTCTCCTGTTCCCCATATGTATGGGGTACATGCAGCCAATGTTGATTTAAAAAAATAAAACTAAATCCTTTTCCGTCTTCTTTTAAGGCAATTTCACAATTGGGAGTCTTTAGAGTACCATTTGTATTAGAGATATTTTGAGGAAGTATTCCTTATTTATTTTTCTTCCCGAAAAATAAATTTTAATTTCTTAAGCGGTCCTCTGAACCTTCTCCCCTAGCAGTGTATGCAAATTTCATTCAATTTCCCATTATAACATTTGTGCAAATCTGCCTCGAGCAATTATCGAAGCTATCATGGAGAGTAATTCCATTTTGACGTGCTCTCAAGCTAACAACCATTTTTCTTCAAATGGCTAAAACAATGAATGCTTCAGTTATAAGTTAGGAAGTAAAAAGTGATTCGGTCAAATAGGATAGGATGGATATAAAAAAATATTGAGTCGGCGCTATCTATAATAATTTCATAATGTTTGCAAAAAGATTCAGTATTTACATCTACAGCCTTTCTTGTCCGTCTTACCGAAAAGGGATTTACCCATCTTCTTGAAAAGCCGCTCGAGTGCCAACTGTCCCAAAAATACTAGGATACCACGCCCTCAAACTATCGCCCAATTGCCTTGCTTCCAATAATCTCAAAAGTCATCGAACGTGTAGTCAACCAGCAACTACTCAAGTACCTCGTGATCAACAGAAATATTAGCGAAAATCAATACGGCTTTCTCAACGAGGGATCAAAAGAAGACAATTAATGTAGGCGTGCCTTAGGGCGCAATACTTTCACCAACTCTGTTTCTCATATATATTATGGACTTGTTGACCGAAACCAATAATCATTTTACAGTTTTGCAGATGACAATACCCTTGTCCCAACTGAGACTTGTCACCGCACACAGGAGCAAATTACAATAATTAACCAAGATCTGGAGAAAGTTCGAACTTGGGGCGACAGGACTTTGGTCCAGATCAATGCAGCAAAAAACCAAGCAGCCACGTTTACCAATAAAGCCAATACGGCGGTCCCTGACATCATTATGGCAGGATCGACCATTCCTTCATCCACCTCAATCGGACAACTGGGTGTCTCGGTCAACAGCAATATGTCAGCATAATCAGTCTCGCAGAAGCTTGGTTGCAAACTGTATACACTGCAGCAGCTGCTCTTGTTCTACAAAGCGCAAATAAGACCGTGCTTAGGATATTGCTCACACAAGCTGCTGGTTTCCATACAGAAGAGAGCTGTGCGTCTCGTCGGTGACCCGAAGTTAGCCCAGGGTCTGGATAGACTGGAACACCCCAGACATGTCGCCGAGATTTCCCTGTTTTGCAGATATTTTCACAGCAGTTGCTGCCCATCTCGCCCCTAGTAGCGCCTGGCAAGTAGTCATGACAGTCGGCAAAAGCACATTTGTTCATCGTACAGCTAGAAACACCTAAACTTTATAAAAACTCCTTTGTCTGACGCATTGCATAACTGTGGAATTTACTCCCATCTGTTTCCCTCAAATTACAACCTACAGTTATTCAAAAACCGTGTAGATCAACATCTTCGTACACACACCTCTCGCCCACAATGCTATTATAGGATCCTCCTTTAGTGCGTGTGCCCCTGACATAAAAAAACTCTTGTAAACAATAACACATCAATTTTATGCGCAAAGAGAAATACATATCTTATAAAAGTCCTGTAATGAAAGAAAGTTTAAGAAATAAGATTTTATAATGATTTTCACATCAATAGTTTATTAAAATTTTTATATTGTTGTAAAATTCCTCTTCCTACACAACTGAAATGTTGAAAATAATGATAGGAGAAATCTGAAAATTGAAAATTTTTACTTAGTATGAGATTGTGTGGGCCTAAGAAATACTGACTGAAATGTTTTTTTTTAACTTAAGACATAAAGTTTTACCTTACGAAAAAATAAGATTGCCATTTATAAACAAGTCTAATTCTAGTTTGCTCGTAGGGAGCAACATGATTAAATCAGCGTCGATAGAGTAAAATATGGAAATCATCAGCGTAATATGGAAATCATCAGCGTGTCAATCATTTACATACATCGAATATAAAACAAAATATTTTGTACAAAACTGGCTCAGTTGACTATAGAGTGAATACATTACTCCCCAAGAACATCATTAATGCGTCAACAATTAAAAGTGCTATCCTAGCGTTTCAGCCTTTTAAATCACCTGGTGAAGACGGGATATTGCCAGCCCTGGTGCAATACGGTCTGTAGGTATTAACACTGCTCTTAATTAAAGTTTATAGTCAGTAATTAAGGTAAGTAAGGAGCATTCAATAATGCATTAACATATTCCTTATGCACAGCATTAGCTGAAAGAGGGGTTGAACCACAGATAAGGAACTGAATCGGGATCATGTTAAATTGCAGAGTAACCGCAATAATCCCACAGGGGGAGGGCTACAGATTCAGGGCTGTGAGGGGATGTCCGCAGGGTTTGGTTTTGTCGCCCCTTCTGTGGTCTCTCCTGATGAATGGTCTGCTAGTGGTCCTCTCGCTGTGAGATGTGGAGGTGCAGGCATACACGGATGATCTAGTAATACTTATGAGAAGCAACTCGCAAAGAACTATCCCAGAGGATCTTCAAGAGGTGCTAACCGTGGTCTATAACTGGTGTGAAAGGGAACAACTATATGTGAATCAGCACAAAACATTTATAGTGCCGTTCACAAGAAACAAAAGGCTGGAAAACCTAAGACCACCTTCACTCAAAGGAGGAACTATCCCATTTGCGAATACAGTGAAATATCTGGGAATTAACCTAGATAAAACACATAACTGGAATGCGCATCTGGATAAAATTGCCGCAAAAGTGAAACTGCCACTGTGGAGCTGCAGACGCTTTTGTGGCAAAACATAGGGCATACATTCCAAACAAATGCACTGGCTATATATTGCGGTCATAAAATCAATGATAACATTATGGGGCAGTAGCTTGAGACTCTGACAGCTTACAGAGCTCTGAGAGAATCAAATTATCCGCATTACAACGACAAGCATGCCTGGCAATTAGTACCTCCTTCTACGGCTCCTACTACACCCACGGCAGCGCTTGAGTGTCTTCTGAATCTGCCACCCCTCCAAATAGTACTAGAGATGAAGGCTAGATGGGCTACGTATAGATTGACCTTGGCAGTGATCAACAATCATCAGGTGATCATCATGGTTCCAACAAGCTGAAAGACGCTAATGAGCGAGACAGTGTGTTGGATCTACCATCAGATGTTATTCCTGCCAAAACTAACTATTACCTATGACGTCCTCCTACCAGAGGGAAACGAATAAGCAAAAGACTCGGAACATCTGTGAACAACAAAGAATAGTTGGTTCACTGACGGCTCCAAGGCCAATGATGGTACTGGAGCCGCTGCATGAAATAAAAATGGTAAGGTTGAGCTTAAGTGTTCGCTAGGCAAACATTCAACAATTTTTAAGTTAAAGCCATTAATATGATGCCTAGTGGCTCATCGATAGAAACTGGAAAGGCAAATCAATCAAAATATTCTCGGACAGTCAAGCTGATTTCAAAGCTCTTGCATCTAGCTGCTGTTCAGCCAAGGCAGTATGGAACCGCCAGCAACTACTCACCAAACTAGATAGAGAAAATAAACTTACACTGGTCTAGATACCTGGTCATACAGGTTATGAAGAGAACGAAAGAGCTGATACTCTTGCGAAGCAGGCGACCGCAACGGCCGTCATAGGACCAAAACCAGTACTGGGAATAGCTTACAACACAGCTAAAGAAGCCCTTTCCAGGTGGACATAACAACAATTTGTAGACAAATGGAGAGAGTTACCGGGCCTAACTCGTTCAAAGATGGCAGTGAATCTGCCATCATGAGTGAGAACTACACAACTTCTTCAACTTTGCCGACATCAGGTACAGGCTGTAGTTGGCTACAGGCATACATTTTCGGCTAAGAAGCCACATGAACAAGATAGGGCTCTCCGAAGAAACGGAATGCCGCTTGTGCTTGGAGGACGAAGAAACAATGGAGCATGTTGTATGCAACTGTCCAGCAATGGAAATAACCAGACAAACGGTCTTTGGAAATACTTAAATTACACTTGCAAATTTAAAAACTATCCATCCCAGAAAGCGATTCCATTTTATGAAAAGGATCAAGCCTCTGGCATAGTGTAAGGTAGACAGACGCCATGCATTTTGCGGGATCGTTCTTTCTTTTTGTAAGCTGTCCAGCATTTCATGTGTCCCGCAAGATGTCCCGCGTTTTCAGTTTGAGGAGCAAATTTACCTTTTTCCCTTGTTTTAACGATATCGTTTGTCATGCTGTATCGATATGAAGAATCCCATCTTGAGAATCTTGACGGAAGCCGGAACCTTAGTGACTCCCGACTTTAAGGCCTGGCCTAACTTCAGCCACGCAGACCTTTTTTTAAACATCCGGACGAGTCCTGGGCTCACAATGTTTATATTGAGTATTTTTTGAGTCCATCAGAACCAGGCACAAATGGGGTAACTGAAAGAGACTCGCGTCTACCTACCGCAAATTTTCGACCTTCGGACCTGCGCATTTGGCATCAGTCTGGTGTTGTCGTTGTAATATTTCACCGCACGCATGGCCCACCGCTCGCTTCGCTCGCTTCAGGGGCGCAACCAAACAACCAAACTTAAGCGAACCCAATATAACCCATGGCAATGCCTAAAATCGAGAAACAAGAACTTTGAAAATTATATGAAATAGCACTTACGCATGCGTGAAGGTACAAGATTCCAGTAGGTAGACGCGAATCTGGAAGAGTATCTACAGGCCAGATACAAAATTAAATATGGATGAGAGAGAAATGCAGTTAAGCGCAGATACATTAAAAGCACTCTTATTAGTTAAATATAATATGCCATATAACTAGGAGCAATTTTATGTGTATATTAACAATAATGACCTTTTTAATAAAAATTCACACCTCAGAGATATATGCTTAAAACATGTTAATTTATATTACGTATTATCCTTTCTAATTATCAATTTATTAAAATAAAATTGTTTTTAAAATTCTGTTTTATTTATTGGTGAATTTTTGAAGAAGTAGGGCGTGGCACCGAAAATTTTTTGCCTGCAGGCGCATTGACTGCGGCGCCGTCTATCTTATCCGTTTTTTCCGTCCCGCTTTGGTCAACAAAAATTCTGGTCACCTTAGCCTAGTGGAAACCACAGACATGTGAGCCATAATAGACCACGGATCACATTGGAGGGCTCCATTTGGGTCCACTCACGTGTACAAATACAGAATATTTCTCCGGGCGGTGACCACAGGCATATTAGAATTCGCTTTTCGTTTATGTCGAGCCGAAATGTTATTGACTTAATAATAAAATACAACTTTGACTAAAGGAACTATCGAAAGTTTTACTTCGAAAATTAACATTATTAGTTATCGGATTTGGAGTATATCTTTCTTATCTAGTGGTTGACACAAAACGTTCGCTAACATGAAAATGAGAATGTATTCAAACATATATATGGCCCAAAACTAAATTCTAACAATTATCTTACATCAGGCAATAAATTCAGTTTAATTATATAATGTGCAAATTATTATTTGTCAGGCAGACAGGAAACTAAACGCTGAACATAAAGAAGATCGCTGCATAAACAAACCGAAATACTGGTCAAAGTAAATATAGTGTTATCGATTTAAAATAAAATACTCCCGCTATCTTATTACTAAAAATATGATTGCTATTTTAGAACCGCATCGAAACGGCTCTATTTCCCGACATTTCGCCCTGGGTCGCACGAAGCCTTTTTACGAGATTAGAGCACTGAACTTCTGTATTCTGGTGTCATAAAGTACAGATTCCTGAAGGTGCCTCGAGCAATTATCGAAGCTATAATGCCGGAAAGTAATTCCATTTTGACGTGCTCTAAAGCTAATAACCATTTTTCTTTAAATAACTAAAACCGTGAATGGTTCCGTTGTAAGTTTGAAAGTAAAAAAGTGAGATTCTGTCGAATAAGATAGAATGGATATAGAGAAAATATTTAGTCGGCGCAATCTGGAATAATTTCAAAATATTTTCAAAAGGATTCAGTTTTACATCTAAATTTATCTTCAGAAGATGTCATTTCAACTATCTAATCACTATCAAATATTTATCAACGTTAAGCTAAACATTTCTGTCTTTAGCTTGACGTTTAGCTTTCGAACAACCATTCAACAATACTCTTTTAAAGGATGTCTTAGATCTGAATGATGTTGAATAAAGTACCTTATAAGGAACAATAAAACAATATTTATCTTATAAAATTTCTGCATAAAAACGAAGTTTTAGAAGTACAAGTACAGTTGTATAACGATTTTCACAACAATAGCCTATTAAAATGTTGATATAGTCGTAAAATTCCCCTTGCTACACAACTGAAATATTAACGATAGAAATAGGAGAAATATGAACATTTAAGATTTCAATTTAATATGCGACTTATTGGGCCTTAAAAAATACAGTGTTGTAATGTTGCCTCATGAAAAAATAAAGTGGTCATTTAAAAACATTAGCAAAAGGATAGCCGAAAATTATGAAAATGTAAACTTCAATAATTTTGATTAATTACGGAAGCTGTTATATAACCGAAACCAATAATCCTGTTTACATTTTTGCCGATGACAGTACCCTTGTGTCCCAATTTAGATTAGAAAAGCTTTACCAGCAACTGAGACATGAAATTTGCTCCAGTTCAATACAGCAAAAATCCAAGCAGCCACGTTTACCAAGAAAGCCAATAAAGCGAGCCCTGACATCATTATGGCAGGATCTGCCATTCCTTCATCCTCGTCAGTCGGACTACTGGGTGTCTCGGTCAACAGCAATATGTCCTGGCATGATCATGTTGCTAACATCGCAAAATCAGCCTCAGAGAAGCTTGATGCGCTATTTCGTAACAAAAAACTGTATACCTAAAAGCATACTTAAAAAATTGTTCACATATCTGGGGTGTAACACTTAAGCACACCCTAAAGCTGCTGGATTCCATTCATAAGAGAGCTTGTTTTTTATCATCTATGCGAAAAACTAAGTAGTTGTGGTCGCTAAGAGACTTTATCAGTTTTACTTAAGGATCCAATATCTGGAACTAGGCTCCTCGTGGCAATTGCCAAGCCAAGCGTTGACGAATAATCTTGTTTTTGAAATGTCGGAACATTACCTTTCTTATTACAGTAAAAATAGTGAGCACCCTCCGGAAATCATATATTGGTCGTTTATTAGGGGTGATCCTTTAATAGAGAATACAGAGAACTTGAAGTAAATATGAGACTAATATTTTACATTGTTTACTTATTAATAACTTTAAATATATGACATACACTTAAAGAAATTTGAATTTAATATGCAAATATTTATTAATTTAAGTGTGTACACGTAAATATTGCATTTTTACATTTTTAAATAGTGGGAAACCAATAATTACTTCATAAATTTTATTTTATTTTTTTTAAATTCAGACTCACATTTTAATAACAGCTTAGGCAGATCTGTAACGATGTCAAAATTTTTGAACGTTTCTAAGTCTCTCAAACTTGCACCGGTTGATAGGCTTGTAATATTCGACACTGGAACAATTTTAGGTTCTTCATCCTCAGTTTCAGAGTCCGAAGTAGATGGACCCACTTGTCGTAACTCCTCAATACAGTCGATGATGGTCAATTCGTCATTCTCGGTTGCCACACCGCTAACAATTAAATGAAAATTGCTTCAAATCCACAAAAGTATCTTTTAAAGTAGAAAACAGTTGGGCAAGTGGAATCTCCAAAGTCTTCAATATCTACATTGCATATAAATTTACCGAACGCAAAACTACGGTAATTTTGATATTACAAAATCCAACAAACAAATAAAATTACAGTGACGATTTTCGAGATAACATTTTAAAAAATATGAAATGTTTCTAGCATCTTGTAACAGTCCGGTTTGGCCAGTGTGAAATATTTTTAAATTTTATTTTATATGCTGCATTTAGCAAAAAAATGCTGTATTTTGCGGTAAGAATTATTGAAAAGAGGTCAATACTCTTCGGTTAATTAATTCTAAATTTATTGATTCGATTTGCTGTCAATAAGCTTAAAGTTGCCGCATTTATTAATGTAAATTAATTTTATTCTAAATATGGGTTATTAATATATTTGTGTTAGCTTTTATAACACTGTTGTGGCCTTGAGTATCTGTTTTGATCATCCCTTTCTCTTATGTAGCCCTCATGACTATATTTATTTTAGTTGATAAGCGAACCACAGATTGCTTAGGTTTGATCAAATAGCTAAAATATGATATTATGTTATGAGTATTCTTCTTCTTCGAGTGCCATGCAAATTCTTGCGTATGCGTCCGTCATATGTACCTGTCAATTGCAGCATTTTGGAGTTCTTGAAAACTACTTATTCCCGTCCATTGCCTAATATTCCGCAACCACGAAAGCTTCCTTCTTCCTATTCCCCTCTTTCCTCCGTCGATCTTACCTTGAAGGATAAGGCGCTGGAATTCATAGCGTTCTCCTTTCATAATATGTCCTAAGTATGATATTTTTCTCCGTTTTATTACTTCGAAAAGCTCACGATCTTCTATTTCTGCTCTTCGAAGAACTTCTTCATTTCTTATGTGGTCTACCCATGATATTCTCAGCATTCTTCTCAGACACCATATCTCGAATGCTTCCAATTTATTTATGGAACTTGCTTTTAATGTCCAGGCCTCTACACCGTACAAAAGAACTGACCAAACGTAACATCTTAGTTTGAAGTTTAGATTTTTATTTGTGAGGAATTTTTTTGAGTTTGAGGAAGGTTGCTCTCGATTGTTCTATTCTACATCTAATCTCGTGTTCTGGGTCCCAATTTTGGTTCAACATACATCCCAGATACATAAATTGCGTCACTTGCTCAATATTCTTCTCATTGATCTGAAGTCTGATTTGTGGTTACTCACGACCATAAACTTCGTTTTTTTATATTAATTTTCAGGCCTAATCTTGTGCTTGTTTCATTTACGTGATTCAATAATTCCTGAAGATCGTCTGCATTATCCGCGATTATTACAGTATCATCTGCATATCTGATATTATTGATATGTATCCCGTTCACTTTAACACCTATAGGGTTATCTAAAACCGCCTCAAAAAACACTCTTTCCGAGTAGAGATTGAACAACATCGGTGATAAAACGCAGCCTTGTCTTACACCCTTTTTTATATCGAACTCCTCGGTTGTTGACAGGTTGCTCAATAGAATATCTGCTTTCTGGTTCCAGTACAGATTGCTAATTAATCGAATGTCTTTACCATCTAGAGCTAGTTCCTTAAGGTACGATATTAGGAGGTCATGTTTTACATTGTCGAAGGCCTTCTCATAATCGATGAAACACATGAAAACATTCTTTCTCTGGTCCTGACAATTGTACCAAGGTTTGTATACTGAATATTGCTTCTCTTGTTCCGAAACCATTCAGATTTTTTAATTCGCAGAAAGAGCTTTAAGAAATGGCTTATTAGACTTATAAACCGGTTATCTTTGCATGTTTTGCAGTACTTGATTTTAGCAAAGTACATCGAAGTCAGTCCTGTGGAATATGTCCCGTGTCATATATGTTGTTAAAGGGTTTGGAAATTATCTTTATGTTCTGTTCATTAATAAATTGGAACGTGTCAGAAAACATATTATCAGGACCTGGGGTTTTGTTACTCTTCATAAGCTTCACCGCGCCTCTGATTTCTCCTATTAATATACTAGGTCCTGTCAGTTCTTCTAATTGAATCATTGGGTTGTTTGGTCGGTTGTCATTGAAAAGGTTAATTGCATATTCTTTCCAGATTTCCGATATTGTGTCTGTATCCACTACCATTTCATTATTTTCATCTCTAATAATCTGTGCTGTTTCTTTTTTATATATTTTTTGTGTAGGTTGAAAGTATCATTAAGACGACTGAGATGTTCAGCTTCTTCACATCGCTCAGTAAGCCATTTTTCCTTTGCTCTTCTAATCTCATTTCTGATTCTTCTTTTTTGGGTTTCTGTACTTGTTATTGTCATTCCGAATTTTGCATAGTCTTTGCATTTATTGCATGTTATTAGTATAACTTTGCTTAATTTATATTACATTACCGTAGAACGGCCAGCAAACCGTGCTATATATTATTTAACAATTGTGTTAATAAAACCTGCTTTTAAGCTTCATTAGATCCGTCAAATTCATATTTTATTTTCGGTTTAAATATTTCATAACTTTTGAGAACTTCTGATAAAACTTTTCGGAACCTCTGTCTCCGGCTGGTTTCAGATATTTATATTTATTTTTCCACACAGCCTGCTGCAATGTTCGCAATATTCGGTTAGTACTGTTGGCGGCACTGGGTAGTAGGAATAGGCTATTTCCCATAATTGCTGCTGTCGATGTAGATTTTTAAAAGTTTATCATTTTGTTGGGGAATATTCTCCAGTATTTCTTGAACAATTTAATTTCAGCTCATTATTTGGTCTTCCGCCGTCGTTTTACCACCATAAGAAACGAGAACTAAGTTATTATCTTAGAACTATTACTCTTATCGAATCCCCTGGCATTTTTCAGCTCATCACTTCATCTTGATTCGACGTTCTTTTTTTCCAATCTTGTGATTGTGGAAAGGCAAATTGACTGAAACGAATAGGGAGCTGGTTGAATTTGCTTTGGTGCAGTCATAGTGACTCAACATTAGTATTGTAATCCCCTTTCTGGGGATATTGTATTGGTTTCTGCTTGTGTTTCGACACGACCGATTTATCGGGATTTAACTACTGCACTAGGTAAGCATTTTCCCTGGAATTAAATTTTTTGTATTGCCTGTCAAGCACGTGGACGCCATGATGCTAAAGGCCTTTTCCTATTTCTAGAGGCTTTCGAGCTCATCTTACCAAAACCGAGACCGTGAATCTCCAGCAACCCTCACACCCGAGCGAGGTAATTATTGCTACAGTTTTTTTGTCTAATTTAACGATTTAATTGCTTTCTCTGTGTTAACCTTTTTTTTGTACATTGTCCACCATTTGCCTTGCATCCCATGTGTTATCTTATCTATTCCATTTTAACATATCTGAATTTTTATTTTTTTTTGTGATTTTAGTTTTGATCATATGGGGAAGTTTATATTTTCTTTTAGGGGTGATTCATGCCTATCTCTTTTTTTTAATATTCAACTTGTTTGTACCTTCCGAGTCCTCAGCAGCATTTTCCAGCCCTATCACAGTCTTTAATGATACAAAGGGGTGAAAATTCTTGCGAACTTCTAAAGGCACAATCGCCTAATTCTGTCCCAGAATGTAATAAGTTATGGTGGGTGTGATTATTTTCACGTTCAGAGCTTATTTTAAGTTAATACTTAATGTTGAATTATTTTCAATAAATACTGCGTAGAACACTAAAGATGCCTTAATTTTGTAACATAAATATAGTTACAGTGTACCTATATCTATTTACCGTAGTGCAAAGTTTTTCATTGCCCTGGCAGCAAATTACTACGCTGTATTTCCGAATAATAAAAATGATACATTCTGAAAAGCTGTTTTTTGTAAACCTATTTGGCTTCGGTTAAACTAAATCTTATCCCTGGTTGGAAATATTATCAGGAAAATATAGCCCAATACGTCATAAAGACTGGCACACCAAACGCTTATTTTATTAAATTATTGCCTTCTGGCGAGAACTTTCAAGTTTCAATTTTCATTTAAACGATATATTATATATTAGATGTTGGCATAATAATTTGTCATTTGTAGTAAATGTCGATTTATCTGAAGAAGTATTAGCTTTTCGTGAAACGCTCTACGATATACGATATTAATTCCCACCCGTTCAGCCGTATACGGAAATCAAGGTGTTTGATGGCCTCATCTTGGTCCTCTGGAAATTGCTTGAATGTTAGTTTATATGGATAGAACCTATTTATCACCAAGTCTGGTGCCTAGAAAACTTTATTCGGGTTCTTGCAATTGCCCTTTTAGAACTGTCAGGAGTGTGCGCAGTTCAAATTCACACGTTTGGGTATTGTTGAATTACTTCCGAACTGTAACTAAAATAGAAATCATGTTGTGGTTGAACTTGCAACTGTCCTCTTCTGAAGTAGTAGTTGCTATTGTTTATTTCTAGGATATTATTCCTGGGTTTATTTCAATATTTTATAGGGAAAAGTTAAATTCAATCAATGTTTACTTTCGATATAACCTTCAAACAATAATAATAAATCGTGATACAGTCACGGGGGACGGGGGAAGTGAGGGGGTGGGGAATACCCAGTAACCTATCCGACCGGGCTGTCCTCGTCAATCGTACGACTTAGAGATTTGATATTTGAATTGAATTGTTGGTTGCCTATGGACGAATATAATAAATGAGAGGGATATTCTTGGAAAGTTGCCAGATGTTATGTTCGCTAGCGTTCTTCATGCGATTTTGATGTGTTTGCAAGTCAAGCCAACAAGGAGGTACATAATTAATTGATATGCTCCCATTAGTTTGTTGTTAAACGACTGTTTTTCGCTTTCGCTTTAAATATACGCAGGCAAGATGTTTTAATGGATTGCGTGTAATCCCTAACTTGGCATCGTCGCTAGAACCGTTATTAGCGGCTAGTTACCAAGATGCATTCCGTTTACAATTGGTCGAAACAATTGGGCGGGGCTTGGAATACGTCAGTTGACTTTGCCTGTGACTTCGCGATGATTGACTTGCATCTTACTGCTGCTGATTGGATTGTTATACTGCGTTTTTTTCCTGATTTTGGACTTGGCTTGGGTTAGTTTTGGTTAGTTCCTGTTTGTTGAGCTCCCGTAGCGAGCAGAGGGCAAGAGCCGTATTATAGTGGGTATACAGCAGCTTGCACGTGTTTCCGCGAATATATTCCATTACCCACCATTCAAAACATATTACCACAAAGAATCTCCCTTCTTCTTGTGCATATTACAACCATAATAACGTCCAATTGTTTCGACCAATAAAAAACGGAAGGCATCTTGGGAGCTAGCCTCTCCTGAACCGTTTTGCAGACGTTCTAACAAGGACAACGGTTGGAACTAAAGGTACGTTTAGGTCCGATTGATCGCGAATTTATGCGTTGAACAGATTTGATGTTAGGAGTTTTAAATGGCCGCCGGCTGGAATTAATTAGTTTTTGGTTGTTTGGGCATTGTCAATGATGGATTTATCATTGGATTTCTTTGTTCTGCCAGCAATACATAATATCATACAGCCTTAGGTATGTTTCATTGCCTATTACAGATGTTAGTAAATTTGGTGACAACCGGCTGGTGATATTTTACGTATGTTGCAGGACAATGTGAAGCGGGCCTGTGGGTCGAGTTTTTTCTGTCTTATTAACATTAAATTTCACGATCTAGGTGGCCGATTTTGACCTGACTTCATTCTCTTTCTTTGGTAAACCTTCCAAGGAGGTAGTGCGTATGCCTGATAAAAAGTTTAAGAATTTTTAATTCACCCTGAGGGGGATTATACTTATTTTGGGCTAAAAAGTGGCATAGTTGCTGGGTTGTTGTAGTAAATTGCTTGACTGTGGATTCCCAAGATGCTTAGCAGTAGTCCACGTGCAGAAGGCCGTAGGTGATACCGGCGAAGACCAGTAAAGATGTGTCTAGGTTATATTTGTGATCTTCCGGCATAATATTATTGGCGTGTTATTGATATTTTCCAGCGTGTATTATATTGCGTGTTATTAGTATTTTCCAGCGTTGTATCATATCGCGCGTTTTAGTTTTCTGCGTGGTATTGATATAACTATATTCGGAACTGTTTGGTGTAAGCACAGCTCACCAATGCGAATCTAATTAACTGCTGTATTTACTAGTGTGGATCTATTAATGTTCATAGTGTTTTGTTATAATATATTTCTTATTCTTACAATTTGATTGATATTGTCTTAAATGATCAACATTATCGAGCTAATTTATTGACTATTCAGTTATAATAATTTTACCTAACGGTATTTCATCATCTAAATCAGTAAGGTTTATTTATGTACAACTGCGAGTCGTCTACTATGGTAAACGCGCACAAAGTTTAGTACCTACTATTAGACGGATAGCTCTTAATTACTAGTTGATGAGACGATAGGTGCCTTATGTATATTGTGATTATTGATTAATTTGTTGACCTTGGTTTTGATCTTTCGTAACCATTTGGTATTATATTGTTAATTCCGTTATAGCTAAACGTGTGTAATATTTTTTCGATTATTCATTATCTAATTCACTTCTATTATAACGCAATTTTAATTCAAATTACTGTCTATATATTTATGAGCATATAGATTATTACTTGTTTCAAATTGAGCTCTTTTACCCGTTTTATATTTATATTATTTTGATTATTGAAAGAGATATGACAATACGTTAACGTCAAACCTAACGAACGCCAATAAACTTAAACCTGCAACAAGTGTAGTTAATAGTCGTCTGGATTTTCAATCGCCCTTGTGTAGCTGATAGTCGTCGAGTTTGGATCGCCCTTATGGATTCTTAAGGCCGAGGATCTTCTAGTTTGGGTCTGCGGATTTGGTTATTTCAAACTGGTGGCGCCCTGGTCAAAAGTACATAATTGACCCACTCCCACGCTGACGAGCAAGTCGGAGCACACATGTTGCGCTGACCGCATCCCTAAGGGTAGGTACCATCTTATTCATTATAGCTTGCTAAAACATTTAAAATGGATTTACGCGCAGCAGCTTTAGGGTGTACTTCGGTGCAGCACCCCAGATGTTTGAGCAATATTCTAGGCATGGTCTTGTTTGCGCCTTGTAGAGCAAGACCAGCTGCTGCAGTGTATACAGTTTTTGTTGCGAAATAGCGCAACAAGCTTCTGCGAGGCTGATTTTGCGATGTTAGCAACGTGGTCATGCCGTTAACCGAGACACCCAGTAGTCCGATCGACGAGGATGAAGGAAATGTCGATCCTGCCATAATTATGTCAGGGCTCGCCGTATTGGCTTTCTTGGTAAACGTGGCCGCTTGGTTTTTTGCTGCATTGAACTGAACTAAATTTCTGTCGCCCCAAGTTCGAACCCTCTCCAGATCTTGATTAATTGCTGTAATCTGCTCCTGTCTGCGGTGATATGTCCCAGTCGTTGGTAAAGGTTTTTCCGATCTAAATTGGTAAATAAGGGTATTGTCATCTGCAAAATTGTAAATAGGTTTATTGGTTTCGGTCAGCAGATCATTAATATAGATGAGGAACAGAGTTGGTAAAAGTATTGCTGAGGCTCGCCCGCGTTAATGGTAAATGTGTCTGAGATGTGTTCATCAACTGCAATGGGCAAAGATCTGTTCTAAAGGGAACTGGCAAGCCAACTTCAGAGAGAGGCTGGCAGTCCGAAAGACGGCAGTTTGTTGAGAAATCCGTCGTGACAAACTCTGTCGAATGCCTTTGAAATAGTCAGCGCAATCGCTTGAAAATCTCCATAGCTCTCAATTGCCCTACTCCATACATGAGTGACTGGCCAATATATCTCCTGTTAAAGTCTCTTTGAGAAAGTCGTATTGGTTATCGCTAATTAATCTGTTGCTCTCAAGGTACTTGAGTAGTTGTTGATTGACTACACGTTCCATTACTTTGGAGATTATTGGAAGCAAGACAATTGGGCGATAGTGTGGGGGCGTGGTTTTCTCGCCTTTTCCTGGAA
This sequence comes from Pissodes strobi, assembly GCA_016904865.1. Taxonomy (NCBI): domain Eukaryota; kingdom Metazoa; phylum Arthropoda; class Insecta; order Coleoptera; family Curculionidae; genus Pissodes; species Pissodes strobi. The sequence continues at coordinate 131,377 of MU183358.1, read as the reverse complement.
CAGGTTGCACTCGAGCGACTTCCCAAGAAGATAGTTAAAATACATTTCGGTAGGACAGAGAGGAAAGTCTGGACCAAATTGGTGTTAGTTCGTTGGCGCAGTCTTTAACACGATGGCAGGTATTCCGTCCGGCCGTGATGCCTTTTGCGTATCTGGTTCCTTCATGGTGGGGAGAGCCTTGCTTTGGGGTACGTTTAAGGTAGAGTGCGAAGAAAACATTTCGATGAGCATGTTTTCTTTTTTCCTTAGCTGTAGACGTCGTGATGCCGCGTTCGTCTGTTAAAGGCGGGAGGGACGTTTTTGCAAAGTTATTATCTGCTACCGGCCAGAAATTCCTGGCGCCACTGGGGCATTGCAAAAGTTTATTCTTGATTCTTTGATTGTGTTTGTCCTTAGTTTCGTCAATCACACGCTTGCATTGTTTTTTCATATTTTCCATACAAATTATCTAGTATTGTCTCCTATTTCATGAATTATAAGAGAAGTATGCTACTTAAATATAAGTAATTATACCATTTGCCATTACAATTGTAGTATTATGCGTAGGATAGGCTCTATATAATACGCAATGTCCCAGGAAACAAAAACCTTATTTGCTACAATTTGAGTGATATTCCAAATCCATAATAAATGAGAAAATATGAAAATTATATCCCATTTTAATATAGAGACAATTAACAATTCAACCTTCATCCAACTCTTCCCCGACAAAGATTATATTTTCGGCTGTAACTTAATCGCTCCAATTTAACGAAACCGTATTCTCGATTTGCTTCAATTTATAATCTTTATCTGCAGACAACACAAATTAAACCCAAACAATGGGTCTTTAATAATAAGTTTTCTTATTCAAACTTTCTGGTTGAAATCACGTCGATTTTCCGCAGCAATTAAGAAACAAAAGCCTATTTGGTTTTAGAAATCATTCGAACTTAAAAAAGAACTTGTCCGACGGGAAATCATTGCTGAATACGGAATCAATCTTACAAGAAAATAATTGAACCAATTTAAGTCGTTATTGTTCGTAACTGTATTGAATATTGGTGGTAGTTAACATTTTTTTAAGTCATGATATTCAACTTAAGAAAACTAGTAATAATTAATTCGCGAGAAGAACATAAAAACTAAGACTGATAAGTTATAACTAAGGCTTTTAAAAATGTAATTTTTAAGGTCCTTTATTATCAATATAATCTTTAGTAGCAAGAGCAGTTTTTAACATAAAATATTGAGTTGTGCGTATATCTCTTTCCATGTTCCATTTGCATCTATTTATAAATTATGTCTAAATGATTTCATACCCCTATTCGCTATGTGCAATATCCGTTAAGTGACATCTGGTGTCAGCAATAGGCGAACCCAGTAGCATTTTTATATATTACCAAGTACGATAAGAGCCGAAAAATTAGCAAGTATCGAAAAAAAATTAGACAACCGACATGCGACAGCTCGATGAGAAATTTCTAGGAGAAGAACTCTCTAAATGCTGAATGAATTTGGTTTGATTCTGGTCTATTGGATCTTGATTTCGGTAAGAAGTCTTTGATATTGATTTGACGTGTGTTGTAGATATTGCATTTTAGTAAAGCAAATCGTACGTCTTGAAATTGACGGGGTGGGTGTGGGCATGGGAAATTGGTTCTGCAGTATTTGGTTTGGTTTAAAGATATTTCGAGGTGACACAAACACTACTCTAGTAGAATGACATCTACGTGGATTGGCAACAGTTTTGCGCTACACGTTATAGGTCGTGACCATGAATTTGAAAAATTTGGATGGTTAGAATCTGATTGGGAATTTGATTAGTATACAATATTTGGATTTATAGTATTGAAATAATGTTGGGAATTACTGGCATTCATTTTGGGAAAAATATTTTCAAAATTTGTTGGATATCGGTAGTTTATTGACTTATATGCAGAAGCATTACTGTTGGGGAACCACCCCAACAAGTGTATTAACTTGTCATTTTTCACCGTATAGTTTGGTGATATGGAGTATGAATGAGCCATAATTAATCCACGTATGGAGTATGTATGGAGTATGAATGAGCCATAATTAATCCACGAATATATTTATTTCACCCTAGGTAAACTTAAATTTGTGCATTTAAAGCAGCATATTTCAGTTCTTCATTACCCCTTAGTCCAAACCTGAATGGTCGATTCCATTATATAAAGCTAAATGTCATTCCGTCACTTCAATCGTGTGTAATCGTTATCAATTTAATATATCCGTGTCTCCGTCAGTGCTCAGTAAACAGCAGTGTGTCAAAGAGAAAGAACATGTTTTCACCCTCTCAGATAAAACCGACGCGGAACTTTCCCGCGTTATTGTCCCTCCCGAGCTCGTAAGAAAGATCATATTTCAGTTCAGTTCAAGCGGTCACTCGAATTGCAGTAAAACGTGCCAATTTCTCTTCTTGTATGCACAGATATTTGTAGAATATCTAGTATACCTACCTCAGTAACATTTCTTCACACTTGGACAAAGACCTCATTTGGGCAGTTTAACCCAATTCCTCAAAGCCAAAAAGATAGCGTCCCCTTTGGAAAATTGAACGTAAAATGGCGGATTGACATTCCTAGTCGAATAATTTCTGCAATCAAGGTGAAAGCGGGATTTTATGGTTTCCGTAAAACAAACAAAAGTTAAGTTGGAAAGTAACTAAGTAAAATCTCTCCTCGCTGAAGATACAGGTAAAGCAGTCAAAGTTCAAAGGTACGATGTGTGAACGTTGCTAAGTTGCAGAAAACTAAATGTATATATTAAATTAATTAAAGACAGAAAATTCAGTTTAAATCACAAAATCAAAAACTTTCAGTAGATATTCACTTTATCAATAACCTGTTTTGTAATATTAGTTGTATGTGTGAAAGGATGAATGCTTGAAATTAGTCTAAGAAAAGTATATGTATATTTCTATTTTTCGTATCAAATGCAAGTGCATAGTTATATTATTAAAGGAGTTAATAACTAACCTACTTACCGATTTTCAATTCACAACATATGTTTAAAACCCTCACCACCCTATCTTAATACAGTCCACTAAATTTGCTTGTGGTCAATTAGACAGTTAATTAGCCACCTACACATTTATGGCTTAAAGCAATTAATAAAATTAATTTGTTTGTATCGACCAATTATTTTGATTACATTTTTCTGAGCTTCCGTAATGTTTTTCAAATTTTAACGTAGAAGTTTTTCAGTTTGGGTTAAATTGATACCATTACTGATACGTTGGACCACACTACTCCTAAGCAGTTGTAGCCTTCTGCCAGATGTAAACAAATATTTTTTATAAGGTCCTGTTCGGGAGAGTTATTTAACCAAACATTCTAAATCTCGCCTGTCAGCAAAACATTAGATCAAAGCAGCGTTTAAACTATTCAAATTTATTAATTCTGATCAATTACCAATTGTAATACCTGCTTTCCCAATAAGTTTTTCTTAGCTACAAAAACATTTAAACTGCTAATGAGTTAACACCCTGGCCTAAGTTTGAACTTGAACTTGGAAAATATTATGTAAGATAAATTATAAACAATGCAAGCAAACAGCGCAGGCAATTATGAACGTTAAAGAAGCAATGGTCAGCAGATTTTATTATATAAATTGTCGAACGGACCGCTATGCCATTCCGTTTTGTCTCTCACCTATTCCGCTCTAATCATTGCTGCAGTTCACATGAACGTGTCTCTGATTATTGTTCTACCGATATCCTGATCCACTTACCCAACTCAAGAGATGCAACTCACACGAGCGTAGTTTCTTGGGAGATACCCGCCTAAAGTACTTAAGTCGGATCTACGATAGATCTATCAATGTTCTAAGTCAAGTGGTTATAAAAGCTAAATAGTTACAGTGCCTTAAATTGCTGAGTGAAATTAAGATAAACTAAAAATAGTTGCCTAATAAGATAGCCAAACTTAACCATACATTAAAATACAACACCGCTCTTAAAGAACTTTATTTTAAAACAGGGATCAAGACCTATAATCAAATCAAACTATACCTATGAAAGGACATGCAGAACCCTGTCAATCAACATCTTCGCACCCACACCGCTCGTCGAGCGCCATAAGATCTCCCTGTAGTGTGTGTGCCACTGCCGTAAAAAGATTCTAGTTTTAGTAAGCGGGTACGGTGTATATTCATTAAATTTTTGACCAATAGACTTTGTTATTATTTTACCGAAGTGCCTTCTTTATTATCTCTTCTCACCTGACGTAGATCGGTTCCTAATCTGAGCTACATAACCTGCACGCCATCCAAAGCATGCCGTCATGGATTGCTGGTTACTACAATATGTCTATTTAATTTGATATCGTTTAGTACTGAATAAGAATTTAGGCATTTTACTTGATGCTGTTACATGTCGAATTAGTATGAAAACATGTAACAGAGAGATGTCAAATAAAATCAGTTATTTCACCTTTAATCCTACATCTATTATGCCAGTCCGTCAAGCTAAATATAATAATACTCACTTGTTTAGATTCCTGCATGGTTGTCGTATGACCTTAGCCTTTTATGGAACTGTTCCAGCGAAGATTGAGAGTTCTGTAGTCGTATACGTAACTTGATTTTCTCGGGCTGTTTGATAGGATCGATCCGGCTTTATGAACATTTTCACTGGCTTAGCACATAATCAATCAATAAATCGTACTGTATTCTGACCATCACTATCGAGGAAACCTTCAAAGTTATAGGCATTTATAGCAGAGAATTTCAAAACATTCAATAATTCTCTTACCTTTCGAATAATCACCTTCTCGATGACAATATACATTAAAACAGTCTCATGGATGTCAGAAATATTGGTTTCGGAGTTTGTCGGTTATTTTCCTGGATTTGTTTCAATATTTAGTAGGAAAAGTTAAAAATTCATTCAATATTTACTTCAGACTTCAGATGAAATAGCTGACTTCGCCAATAATTGTTGGTTGTCTAACTTGAGGGGTACCTTTGGAATGCTGTCAGGTGTACATGTTTCTCTAGCGATCCTCGTGTGATTTTGATGTATTTGCGGACCAAGCCAACAAGAAACAACATAATTTATTGATATCCTGCCATCAGTTTGATGCTAAACGGCTGTCTTAGCATTAGCTTGCTGTAAGCAGGCAAGATGAGTTAATGGTCGCCTTGTATTCCCTAAATTTGGCAACACCGGCCGGCTCGCTTCGCAACTGGTCCCAACAGAGACGCAGGCTCTTGACTAAAGGTGCGTTTAGACCTGAATTATTGCGCCGCGAGTTCATACTTTTAGCGTTTTTGATGTCAAGAGTTTAAAATGGCCGCGGGCCCGAATGAAGTAGTTTCTGTTTGATTGGTCATTGCGGATAATGGTTTTATCGTCGGTTTTCTTTATCCTGCCAGCAATACATAATATTTGGTGGCAACTATTTTATTGTACTTTACGTGTTGTTGTGGGACAATTTAAAGCTGGACTATTGGTCGAATTTTTTCTAACCCTTAACATTGAACTTGGTGTTCGCGGTGGACGATCTTGACTTGACCTCGTTCCCTTTCTTGGTAAACCCCCTTAAGAGAAGGTAAGCCTGATAAAAAGTGTAAGAATTTTTAATTCGCTCTTAATCTTATTTCGGGCTAGAGAAGTAGGCATAGTTACCAGTTTGGTGTAGTAAATTAATTGACTGTGGATTTGTTGTATTTTGTCTGAAGTCAAGATTTCTTTTTGGTTACTGGCCACGTGCGGAAAATTCCGGAACAGAATACGCCGTTTCCTTCATCAAGGTGTACCTGTAGGAGAGAGCCTTGCTCCATTCGCGTCTATACACAGGAATATTACTTTGGCTCCCTGGCTTCCGCATGCGCAGAATACGAGTGACGAATCAATCAACGCCACCTACACTACAAATACCTCAATTACCAATGTCTTTACGATGCAGCGCGTTCTTTCCTAGCGGCCTAGTGGTGTAGTGGTTAGAGCATTTGCTTGTCATGTGGGCGGCGTGGGTTCGATTCCCGTCGGCGGCAATGCGTTTTTTTTCTACCTTTTTTTAAGATTAAGTTTGGTTTTTTTTTTAATTTGGTTTAGCTTGGGTTAGTTTCAGTTAGTTGGGTTAGTAAGATTATGTTTGCTTTTTTTAATTTGGGTTAGCTTGGGTTAGTTTCAGTTAGTTTTGTTTGGTTGCGCCCCGGAGCGAGCGAGCGGAGGGCCATGCGTGAAGTCCTAGACACTTATAAACGCACCCATACTCTGCGCATGCGGAAGCCAGGGAGCCAAAGTAATATTCCTGTGTGTAGACACGAGTCCTTGCTCCTATTGGTCATCACCACCAAAACCCTACGTAGTTAGGTGGATTTTGTACATACTCATATTATACTTATAAGTACAGTTTTCTAACGGTTCTCAGAGAGGTTGGATGTACTGCACAATGCTATATAGAAAGTGTTATTCTTGAATTATGTCCAAAATGTATTAATTCATGCACTTGTTATATCATGCAATATCATCGAACATAAGATAACTTGGGCCTGGAACAGATATAGCATGACTTTATTATATTCATTACTCTTGCAAGAAGTAATATTCTGGGGAAATGAAGCGCATTGAATAGTAATTGATGATATCGTCCTCGGTATCATGTTGCAGTCGAACACTCATGGCTGAACCCTTTGTCTTTATGGAAACTCGTATTGTATAATAGGTTGTATATATTTTTTAATAAATTTCTTTGCTGCTTTAAATTTTTGATTACTTAGGACTTTTAAAGTACTACATAGGCTAGTGAATTATTTTATAGTAATTGCATAAATGGACAAGCTTTGATCTTGCCTAGGGTTTTAATTTTTAAAAGGACAAATTATGGTAAGACAGCGAACAGATTGTTTAGTTTTCTTTGGGGCTTTTATTATGTCAATTATCTATAGGGTGATATGATATTGGCTATAGGGCCTTCGTCATTTTGTCAAGGACGGCTAAATTACTATGGGGGGGGGGGGTCTTTTTATTATTTTAAATACTCTTTGTGTGGGGAGTGTTCTAAAAGAGGAGGCTGCCTAAAATTGCAGTTAGAGAGTGCTTGCTTAGAGCTTGTTATCTTTTAGGGTTTTATTTGGAGCGAAGTAAGTAGCTAACCAAGTAGCTATCAGTCAGTACGGTTGATTGTTTTTTTTTGGTACCGACGGCAGCGACAGAGTTACGGGATGTCTAGGTGGGCACTACCTTAAATGCCACTGAGAGTTTATGGGTTCCAAGGCGCCTAGCAGCTTACGCTCAGAAGGTCGGATGTGATATCGGCGGAGACCAGATAAGATAAGTTTAGGTTAAGTCGGATTGGGTGTGGTACTAGGTACACAAAACACTTGTGATATTTCTACATAAGGTTATTGGCGTGTTGTTAGTATTTTCAGCGTTGTATTAGATTGCGTGTTTCATTTCTTTCTGCGTTGTGTTGATATAAATATTTTTGGAACTGTTTAGATGTAAACATAGCTTACCAATGCTAATCTAGATAAGTATACCTCTGGTAGAGATACTATTTACTAGTGTGTATCGATTAATGCTCACAGTTTTATTCCATATTATATTTTCCTATTCAATTTAATATAATATATAATCTATAAATCAAAAGTGAGGACATACCGGGTTGGATCTTGTCTGCATTCTCTGACAGAGCTCCACTTCAGCAATTATGCGGCACCACTGTTCTTGAATGATCAAAGTGGATTGAAGTTCTGCATTATATTTGCCACAACTTTGTATTAAAAACTTCGCTAAAAACAAAGATGGATAAGGGAACAATGGATTTAGTTTCACACCTATCCTTATACAAGCCATACATTTTACCAATAATAAGATCCGGACTTAAATACTTTCTGATTTTATTATCCATTCTGCTGCAATGTGATCGATAAGCTGGGAACTCGTTGATAAAGTCACATAAGTAATTTATATCAGCAGGTTTACTCTTATTAGTCGGCTCGTGTTTACCTCTCTTATCCTCTAAGTGGGATCGGTCTACAGATTTTCTTTTCAGCGCGTTAATAATAGTACCATCGCAGATCAATAATGTATCTTTAAAATAACAAACTTTTACCTCAACACTGGTGTTGGGGAAACACCCCAACACGTGTAGAAACTATCGTTTTTCACCATATAGTTTGGTGAGAACACCCTGTATGTATGTAGAGTGAATGAGCCATAATTAAACTCAAAATAGATTTATTTCACCCCGGGTACATTCCAATTTGTACATTTAAATCAGCAAATGTCACGTTCTTTAAAACCCCTTAGTCCAACCCTAGACGGACGATCCCTTAATTCGAACCTGTACAGCAGTGCTGTCAATATAACCGATTACAATAGAGCCAACTTTCACTAGTAATGGAAAACGTTTGTAATCGTTTTCAAGTTAATGTATTTTTGTCTCCGTCAGAATCAGTCTGTCAAATAAAGAAAGAAAACAGCTTCTACCCTTGTAATTTCAAGTGAATTCGGCAAAGCGTCAAATCCCCACTCTTTATTTGATCGTGGCGCCAGTAGCCGCTCGACGAAAGAAATTCAAGTTAGTGCGTAGCAAACACTCATTCGCGTAGGATCTGTCTAGTCACAGCTCTCCTAGTTTCCGCGCCAAAATCATCTAGCCCTGTCCTAGCTCTGTTTGAGGCAATTAATTAGTTTCAAAGTGTCTTACATCCACTAAAATGTACTAGATCAGTCCCGTCTGCTCTCTAGCCTCTCAGTTCAGTTAAGACGTTCGCTTAAATAGCAGTAAAACGTGCTGTTCTCCGGCCAAAGGTCAAGTTCCTTTTTGGGCCAATTTCTCTTGTATGCACGAATATTAGAAAATATTTCGTGCACCTCAGTTATCTTTGTCCAAGGTTTGGACAAAGACCTCCTTTGTGCTTCTTAAAAGCAATTCTTCGAAGTTAGAAACGATAGCATCCCCGTTCCCGTTGGAACATAAAATGGCGGAAGGCAGACTGACATTCCTGGTCAAATTCCTGTAAAGCAAGGCAGGTAAAGCAGTCCAAGTGAAAAGTAAGGTATGCTGTGTGAACGTTAAGTTGGAGAACGAAGTATACAAATAAGAAAGATAAAAACTAATTTAAATCAAACAATCAAGACTCTTTCTTCAGTAGACATTTTTAAATTTAAGAAACCTTTTGTAATTTTAGTTTATACTGGAACGAATGATGAGTGATTGAAAGTTTTAGTCTAAGAATTGTATATATATTTTTTCTATTTAACAAAGAAAACATTGTTTGTTTATCTCCATTATATTTAAATGCAATTTAAACCTGCATTATTAAATTATATCAATACCGAATACATGTTTCAGTTTCTCTCACCACCCTATGTTATACTGTCCATTAAAAGTGGTTAATTAAAATACCACACCCTTCTTTATGGTTTTAAGCAATAATAAAACAATTTGTTTATCCCGACCAACTGGTGTTATTTAACATATAGATCCTTGTGCAATTTCTCCTAGAATTTTCATTTTTGGTGTATTTCCTTTTTTTAATAATCGATTTAATTTGGCCTGCTATAAAAGCATTTTAAGGCCCCAAGATAACGCGTAAAAACTCTTGTGAGTCTGCTCTCTTCCTTCAACAGAAAATCGTTCATTACATTTCTGACTGCAATCACTTATTTTTTCCCAGTCCAACGCCTTTCCCTGCACTTTTTTCTTTTAGTATGATATATTCCTCTCTTATCATTCCTTTTTAATTTTGTTAAATTTCTTTTTCTGTTGATCTGCTATATTTGTTTTCCTTTTCTAGAACAAAGTTTGGCTCTATTTTCTGTTTCATACGCATTTCTCTGTACCATTATGCTGGTTTCATCTGAAGTAACAAAAGTACCGTTCTACAGTATGTCGGATAGCCAAACTCAAGACGAGTACCAATAAAATTTTAGCCTATTTCACAAGTGTATCAAAGTACTGTGAGTAGCAGATATGTCTAACCCTCAATAGACACTAAATGCTAACATGCCTATGTCACATGTAATTTTTTAATCTCTTTTTGTAAATATTTTGCATAAATTCTTACCTACTTCTACTTTGGTTTGCATCCGATGGATCGTAATCTGGATCGTTAGATCTGCCAGAAATCTTAAAAGCATCACTACATTCCGAATCACTTTCCGCTATATTTGGTGATTTGGGCAAGTATACCACAAAACTAATAGGTATTTCATCTAGTACAAGTCAAAAATCTTCATAGATGACGCCTCATATATTAAGGAAATATTGAATAGGCAACTACTGCGTTGCGTGCCGTAATCAAATGCTAGTGGGTTAGGCACAAAATGTAATTTTTTAAAAGTTTGTTGGTTAGGCACCTTTTCCACTGAACCCTTTATATTACTGTGTATTACATATGCGCATTAATCATACGCATGGCAGCACCTACTTTAATGGTTCAATGTCCCAGAATATGCCTACAGGCACATACATACAAACCCTATTTAAAAACCACTAATACAGTCTAAGTAAACTATGTTTGTGTACAAATTCAACTTGACTGAATACAGATTTATGCGATGCTTACCAACGTAAAAAGTTAACAACATACATACATACTAACTGACCAGAGAGCAACATAAATTAATTGATGCGAATCAATTGAGTAAACACTGAAGGAACTATTAATTGATTGCTAGGTCGAATAATGTCTAAAGGGCAAATTTGAATTTTGTTGTTTGCCTTGCTATTCGAAATAGCTATTTATGCAGCCAGCTACTAAAGACTTTATTTTGTGTAGCAAGTGGATTGGATGGAAAGATCTCGAGTTACAGAAAATGGTATTTCGTGATGTGTTTCGTACGATTTCTTTTCCATTTTTTGAAAGTTTAGCAACCTACTGAAAATAGGAAAATTACTTTTTTAATATGTTCAAAACCACTTTGTTCAACCAGTAATATAAAGTTTTACTTTTCGTAACTAGCTACATAAAGAAACATTTTTCAAAGTTCCAATCAGTTATAAAAAGTGGCACTTTTTATACCAAAATTAGACAACAGTATATTGTCACAAAGTATCTTTGCTGCTTGCTCGTAGCTCTCTGTGCTCTTTCAGGTTGCGTAGCTCAGATGATGATGAAGACAATAACTCAATTCGAACAAACGTGATCAGGTCTCGTATAAAATATCAACACGGTGTGAAACGCATGACCACAGTATAAGCAAGGAACAGTAACGTCAGTGAGCTTAAATCCCTTGAAGTATTGAGATCAAAGAGCACTGGCAGGCACCTGCTTGCCTGGCTTTGCCGTCGTTGGATCACGTCCTATACGAGGGGACGTGCAATTAGTAAAATTTTATTGTCGCATGGAGTCAGTTTCTACTAATAAGTCTTTTACAATTTAATTATTTTATAATTTCATTCGACACTCTAATTTTAATATATTTAGAAATACTATTTAGATTATAGATGCTTCACGACAGGTTCTTAAGAATGTGTGAAAGTTAAAATGATAATAAAACGAATAAACAATGCATTTAATAACAAGTTTTGTGTAATGTAGCTTATATTACAAAAATATTAATTTCTTAAATTGAAGACAAGTACAAACCCAAACTAATATAACTATTTATTAACACAAAACATAATATACGCAAAGTTTGTTTAATAACTTTTTCTACGACTGCCCTGAAAATAGACAAAAACGCACTAACAACTGCTCTTGAAAACTGGACATTTCACACGCTTATTCGGGTATTTAGATTAAAGGGTTTCGTCTCCAATTTAGAGCTTCGCCCGCAGAGATTTAGGACTGTGCCCCTAGTTATAATTTAGCGAGAATCTCTTACTCACGTAGCTTCTTTCGCTAGGAATAAAATTTTCTGATAAATCAATAATAAAAAAGTTTCCCATATAACATGTAATTTTCTCCACACTCCCAGTGGGGCACCCTGTATGGATCAGTCGTAGAAAAAGTATAGTGTACTACACGTGCTGAAAAGACTTTATGACACTCGTCTACGGCTCTTCTCACCAAACTGTCTCATTCGTGTGAAAAGTCTTATTTTCAGCACTTGTTGCACAATATACTATATAATATACAAATTTTAAAATGAATGGCATGCAGAAACGTTGCATTTAAATGTTAATTTAACTACCTACAATTTGCACCAAAAATCTACATAGACAATTTTAACGCTGTTAAAACGGTCTGTTTTATAGTTATTTATGCAACAAGTGTGTAAAGTGACCCTTTTTTATGAATGGGAATATTGTCGCATGAGCCGTAGGCGAATGCGACAATCCCATGAATAAAAAAGGGTATTTTACACATGAGTAGCATACGAAATTTTTTCTACTACCGAAAAATATATGAAAATACAAAAATATTATTAAATTACTTTACGCACTAGTGCGTAAAATAAATTATTTTACGCACTGCCCTAAATGTCAAAAATATGTCAAATTTACTTTACGCACTAGTGCGTAAAATAACTTATTTTACGCACTGCACATTAAAAAGGTCAATTTTACGAACCTTTATAGAGTGCGTAAAGTGAGTACTTTACGCACAGCAGTAAAAAAAAATACTTTTTCTATTTTACGTTCAAAATGATTCCATTTTGATACGCAAATGCGTATCGAAAAGAACTTCTTTTCGATACGGCTTTTGTTGACTGGTTGCTAGGATATTAACAAAATTGTTCAATGTCGAGGCCCACTAGCAAAAATGTCGACCCCGCTTTCAATGGGATTTCTAGTAATAAAGACGTCAAAAATGACAATATGGCCGCCCAACTGTTGATCGGGACTAGATTAAATTAATAGTTTTCATTAAAAAACCTTCAAAATAGAAAAAATAGTATAAAATACAAGTTTTAAAAGACATTTAGCGCACTCGCACGTCGCACGTTAGAAAACTCCACGCAAGCGGGTCGTTTCCTAATTTCGTGCTAGTGCGAAAAAATATGATATTTTAAAACAAGTATCTTAATATATCTACTATTTTTTCACTATAAAAAAAAACGGTTCTTTATAGGCTGGAATCAATCCTATTGGTTTTGACGGTCACGCCACGCAGCGTCTTAGACTTAGATACCTAAACTACCAATATTCAGGCCCATAATAGTTTTATAACCTGAGCTACAATCCCTTCTACACAAATAAACGACCCCTTTATGGTCACTACTCCCTTAATAACCGTAATTGAAATTTGGAAAAATGGTGATGCATTGTTTTGGTTTATTTAGATATAAAATATTTTTGTTTTTATTGGTTCCACCCCTATGTTATGAATGGGAACTATAAGTTTAATCTTACATTTTATGATTAATACAAAACCAAATGGTTTGAAAAGAGAACATGATTGATTAATAAATGTATGGAGTGTACAATTTTATGAATAATATCTTCATGCCTAATTTTTATCTCATCCCTTTTTAAAAAACCAAGTAGGTAGGTATTTTAATTCTAGATAATATTTACTCATACCTGAAAGGATCTTTTGGGAATCTAAAAAATGATTTTTCGCCATCACTTTTACTGAAACAGTTATCGACTGCACAAAATCCAACCATCGTTATTGAAAACGCAACTACAGTCCCTAAATTCTCCCTCGTATAATACGTTTGTGCTAAAACTCCCCAAAGTTTCTGCGAGTCTCTGAGAAAACTGGATTGAACCGCTTTTACCTCAGGCGGCAAAATCGAGATTTTTATGCATTTGACGCTACCGTTCATTAATTCTACCGTGGCATGACTATTCGTCGAAGACTGATTAGACGCGACCTATTCGGTTTCCTTGAGGCAATTTGAGGTTTCCTTGAGGTAGTTTGAAGTTTCCTTGAAAACATTTTTAAGTACGTTGGATTTAACAGATTTACTTTCTATTGGCGTATTTAATTTGATTTGGTTTTAATTAAGTGATTTTGTTATTTTTAACTGACGTGTTCTAAGGAGAAATTTATTGAGGCATTTCGCGTAGACACTAAATGCTAAAAAAATTAACCCCTCAGAGTTTTTCTCGTAAAGGTACCAAATAACTGGTTGAACACATCATAGCCTTTCACGTGAAGGTACCAAATAGCTCTAGATGAACGGTGGTGTGAACTTGTTGCCAGTAAGCATTTGCCGTAAAGGTACTACGAACTGAGCTAAGTTGTCGTTTACTCTGCTTGCGCGCTCTTTTATACTAAAATTTGTTGAATGTTTACTGAATGTTTCTAAAACATATTTAGATAATAAGCATAATAATTGTCTTTCAAGATCACGTATCAGGTTCAAACTTTAGACAGAGTATTATTTTTTTTACTAGAATCTTTAGCTAACAATATTAAACAACAAGTAGTTTCGAAAGCGAGTCAGACAATTTGTTGTAGACGAGAGGAGCAAGTCGAAAGAGCGTATTAAAGAGGAAACCATTACGTTAGAAAAATTAAAAATATGAGATTAATCGAAGAGGACCCAACCCCTACCAAGTGAAGTTTTTGAAAAAAATCCCCGGAAAACAGATTAATGGAAAAATATCCACACTAGTTGAATCTGGTACAGGAAGAAGATTTTTTTCTAATTCGCGGAAGATTCTACGGAATTAACATTTTCTTATTTTGTCACCCTTAAAATAAGATTTTATTTTAAGAATCTTGTTATTTTCTTAATTTTTAAGCAACTTTGCCTTCTTTATTTCTAAGCAAATAAGGTATTCAAATTACCTAGCTTTTTTTGCTTTGTTAGCTTACTTAGCTTTATGTTATCGCTATATACAATTTTATCAAAACATTTGTTTATATATTTTTTAAATAAATATTTGTGCCAAAAAACCCAATATGCTTTTTAAATTGGTTATTGGCACGATTTATATCATTATTTCAAATAGCTGCGATACGTGAGGTTATTTGGAATGACGATTTAAACAATATATGTGTTCCCCCATGGAGAATGAAATGAAAATAAAAACGAAATTGTGGATGTCACAAAAATCGGTAAAGGTTTGGTGTGCTATTTTTAGGAACAAAATTATTGGACCCGTGTTTTTTATCATACTTTAAATTCACAGCGTTACTTAGAGTTTTTAAATTATATTAAGCCCCTAATTGAAAACAAAATACCTTTAGAAGAACGAGCAAATTTAATTGGCAGCAAGATGGTGCACCCTATCACAAAGTTAAGGCAATAAGAAGTATTCAATGAACATTAGAGAGAGAGTGGATTGGGGAAAACGGCAACTATGCTTGCCCACCAATTAGCCCAAACCTTTATCATCTTGACTATTTCTTATGAGGTACGCTTATGGGGTTGGTTTACAAGCATAAATCATCAAAATCGGAAGAATTGGAGAAGGTAAACAATATATGAACAACGAGACTGAATTTGTTAGCAGATCGGTTCATTACTTAGAAACTATATACACTACTTGGATTGTCCCAAATGGGGGACACATTCAACTGTTTTCGAAGTATTTGTTTCTTGCAGAAAAAGATTATTACATTGTACAGATTATTGCAAACAAACATAGATTTACGTGAATGGATTAAAAATTAATAAAAATAATGATTTACTGAAGAAGATCGGCAATAAGTCCGAAACGTTTAACAGCAGACCCACCTTCTTATGCGAGAGTGCATCTACCCCACAGTTTGGTTAATGGTCTTAATTACACAAATAGGAATGCACAAAAGTGGCAGTTAATGGGTGTAGCTAGATAAGCGAGGGAAAACGCATGGCGCTCCGCTCGCTTCGGGTGCGCCACTAACTAAAACTAACCCAAAATCAGTTCTAATCTGGCAAAAAAAGTTACTGGCTTTGTTTTTACATTTTTCAAATTTCATAAATTACATCTAGCTTCACCCATCATTAACTGTCACTTTTATGCATTCCTATTGGTTTAATTAAGACCCATAATGGTACTGTGGAATTGATGTACTTTCCCCCTTTTTATATATCCTAAAATTCAGTTTTGTATGTTTTATTTAGATCTGACTCAATCCATAGAGGGTTACGTTAAAAAAACAGAAATTGAAGGATGCAAGAAATTGTCAATATGTACAGCATCATTTTCCAACAGAAAAATTTGGCACTAAAAATAAATAAATTACAAATTCTGTTTGCGCTGAAAAAAGAAGAATAATTATTCTTCTTTTTTTCAGCGCAAACAGAATTTCAATATTTTTTTAACGCCTTAGATACGTCAATTTAAATATATGTCTAATTCTGAACAAAAACACCAATAAATCCGAAACGTTGCGTCACAGACCCATAGTATTATGTATAGTTGAAGTCGTCTTCCAAACCACTCTTTAAATATGTAATAATATATAGAGTGTCCAATCTAAATTAAAAGAGTTGATGCATATGATTGTAAGTGCAAAATTATAATATTGTTAAAATATAAATCAAACTTGTATATTTTATGGAATAAGGTAGTGTCCCAAATAAACGGGCTGTCCTGTGCATTTCCTATTTTTCGATATTTAAAAAAATTACCTGTCTTTAGAATGGAAGAGCGGAGAGCACAGTACATCTTCTAGATAAGTGGTCGCCAACCTTTTCATTGTGTTGAACTTCGCCAGATCCGAAATAAGACTTGAACCGCAGCTGACTTTTACTTTTACTTCTTTTTTCGACTACATTATAACGCGCGACTAGATGAACTAACTAAAAGATATATCACCCACTAGTTGCACGCTTCAAAAATAGGTTCCCAACACTTTGGTCTAAATAGAAAACCTTGGCCAGGGGGCGTTTCTATTAAGAATACGAGCAAAGACCTGGGACTGGAGTACAAAAAACATGGAATAACCAATTTTAATTATCCTAATTTGGAACACACGGCGATACTAAAACC
The DNA here is from genome assembly GCA_016904865.1 of Pissodes strobi. Taxonomy (NCBI): domain Eukaryota; kingdom Metazoa; phylum Arthropoda; class Insecta; order Coleoptera; family Curculionidae; genus Pissodes; species Pissodes strobi. The sequence goes on along the minus strand of MU183358.1, from coordinate 114,596 downwards.
GGGGTTGGAATTTAAAAAACATGTTAAAAGGCTAATTGCCACATTACAATTTTCGGCGACTAAGGAATTTTAAGTGTTCGCAGTAAAAACATTTTAATAGCTGGACACGTTCTGATTCCAGATTTGCCGAAGATAAAAAAAAGACGCAAGCCTTGAAAGATGATATAAAAAGCTAAAAATCATTGGGAAAGAGTTAGTCGAAAAAGATTCTTCACGCGCGATAGCACGTTACGCTGTCAAAAATTACGTGCTCTTGAAAAAATTAGTCTGCAAAAAGTCTTCACGAGCAACAGCGCGTTAGGCTGCCCAAAAATTAGTCAGATAAAAATCTTCACGATAGACATGTATTTATTTTACTAACTGACCAATACATCATAATAATAAACTAATAACATAACAATTAACGTTGCTAATACGTACTACATAACTGCATCCATACCTACTAGTCTTAGTGAGCGTGAAAAAAAAATTGCAGTCACAATGGCAAGTCACATACGATTTAATAAAAGTAAATACGAATAACATAAAAGTTACCCACTATTTTAAACAAAAACATGTGTAGATAAAAATGCATTTTCAATGAAAAAGCTGACACTCAGACTCATCGATAAGTATTTTAATATTTGCGGTATATATTTGATACAGCCATAATTCAATTATCCAAATGTTCATTTGTAAGTCGATTGCTATATTCGTTTTTAATAAACTTCATATTGGAGGAACCAGATTCATACAAGTAGATTGAAATAAATAACGCTTTCACTTTCAAGACAACACGACATAGAACTGAATTTTTTTCCATATTTACTATAGGCCGGATCCATGCTTTACTTGAGATTAACGATTTGAATGCTAAATAATTTTGAAACGCAATCACTTCTATTTCTGTTGCAATATTGTCTTCGCCAAAGTTCTGTATAGCACACGTTGCAAACTGTTGGATATTAATTTCAATGAAAGGTAAAACAACCAATTGCGTCACTGAAGCCATTTCGTTGAAATCCTTAAAACGATGTTTGAAGTTATGCTACAAGTTAGAAACTATTTCTACCATGATGTTTTCTATTATAGAATTCTAATGTATTTCAAAATATATTTTCCGAAAGAATAGGAAAATGCGGTTGATTAGGTTTTTTTCCACAAATTGAAGGTTTTTGATAAATGCTTTTATATCACTCATCATTTTGCTAGTTATTTGTCTCCCCGCTGAACCTGCAAATTAAGTTCATTTAATTTTTCTTTAATATCCACACGAAAACCAAAATCTCCGCTCCATGGCCAGATTGAACTTTCCAGTTCCGGAATCGGTCCATGCATCGCCTTGTTTGAAAGATTGAACTATGGCAGATAGGAAATGATTGAAACGTTTCAGCACTCATCCTCAATTAACCATAGGATTCAAGAGTAAATAATTAGCTCCCCGAATTGACATTCAATGAGCCAAGGTTTTGAATAATCTTCTTTGTAACGCTTTAGCTCTAATCTTGCTCACAATTTTTACAATCTGTTTAGTATAGTTTAGTTTCCACATAATGCTTGTTGATCGATAATGCAGTGGTAAAAGAAAAATTGCAGAAAACTTTCGTCTTTGCGACATAACGCCACCAGACCTTTATCCCAACCCACCATAGCTGGAGCGCCATCGGTTGTTAAGCCTTCCATTTTCGATATTGGCATTTTCTCAGAAGAAATATTATTTTTGAAATTAGAAAACAACTCCTATCCAGTAGTATGTTCTTTCAGTAAAATGAACTTCAAAGGATCTTCTTTTGTCGTAAAATCACTATAAATCTTCCTAACCAGCACGGCCATCTGAGGGGTGTCAACGACATCTGTTGATTCATCCAGTTGCAGTGAAAAATAAACACAGTTATCCAAGTCAGTGCTTAACTGTTAAAAAATATCATTATTCATTACCTCTACTCATCTCATCACTGCATCAGCAGAAAGTTGGATAGATTTTATAGCTGAAACTATTCCAAACAACGAGTCCATAGTTACTAAAAATGCCTGTTGGTGTGATATTCTCTGTTAGGTTCGCCAGCATCGTTCCATACTGAAGGAGACAACTCGCGTAGTTTTAAGGTTTTATTAGTAAAACATAAGTACTTGATAATACACTAATAGGAATCTAATGGGAAAAAGTTCTCCGTTCACTCATAAATGTACATCTATAAATAATCACTTTCAGGGTTTGTCTATATTATACTTAACCTCCAAACAATTACTATTATCTAAATATCATGAATGATTATTAATAACACCAACGAATTCATGGTTGTCCTAGATTTGGTCGCCCTGAACAGAACCATATCCCCATCTTCATAAGGTTTCCTCTTTTGTGCAATTATCTGACACACACGGTATGCTGCTTCAGTTGCGGCCTTATTTTTGTCGACTGTTTTGAAAAATATTAACTACTATCCAATTAATAAAACTGGTGTTTTAATTGTTTCAGTTTCCCTTTCTGGTGGCAGAATATAATGGGATTGATTTTTCAAAATGGGAATGTATGATGCCCCTCAATATTTTCTTTTTTTTTTGCAACGAGGACAGAAAACTGACATTTTTACCTTTAACTTCTTGTAACAGTCCGATCTTGTCAGTGTCAAATATTTTTGAATTTAATTTATACGCTGCATTTAGGAAAAAAATGCTGTATTTTGTACTCATCGGTTTATTAATTCTAAATTTATTGATTCGATTTGCTGACAATACTCTGGAAATTGCCGCCTTTCTTAATGTAAATTAACTCTATTCTAAGTTTGGGTTAACGATATATTTATATTAGCATTTATAACACGTTATGAGAATATTTATTTTAGTTGATAAGCGAAGCACAGTGTTATTAGGATAGCTTGGCTTGATTTATATTACATTACCGTAGAACGGCCAGCGAACCGATTTATATTTTTAAGAATTCTGTTAATAAAACCCGCCTTTACGCTGCATTAGACTCGTCGATGCATATTGTCGGTTTGAATATTTCATAACTTTTTGGACCCCTTGGTTGCTGGACTCCAATCACCGGCCGAACATTTTTGAGATCGTTAGATCGTTTCTCTGCTTTATATATTTATTTCTTCACACAACAGGCTGCAGTTTTTGTAATGTTCGGCTGTTCGTAATAGGAATGGGCTATCCTTCCGTGATTGTCGCTCTCGATTTAGATTTTTAGAGGTTTATCATTTCCGCAGGAGTATTTCCTAGCATTTCTTGAAAAATTTAATTTTGGCCCATTAATTGTGGCTTCCGCTGTCGTTTACCATCATAATAAACGAGAACTAAGTCGTTTATTATCTTAGAATTATTCCTTATATCGAAATCACTTGGCATGTTTCAGTTCATTACTATTTCTTGCTGTTCACGTGTTTTTTTTAATCTCGAAGAAGGAGAAAGGCAATTGACGGAAACGAATCGAGAGTTCTTTTAAAAGTACCTTTCAAAGCGAGAAGAGATTCAACCTTTAATATTGTGATTTAATTCCGCCCATTCGATTTTTCTGGATCTAAATACTGCACTAGATGAGCATTTTCTCTGGATTTTTTTTTTCCTATTGCTTGTGAAGCACGCGGACGACGCCATGACGCTAATGGTTTTCTCCCTTTTTTCTAGAGGCTTTAGTTCGTCGAATAAGACCGAGACCATCGAATCTCCCGTACCCTCACACACTAACGAGTTAATTATTGCTACTGTTTTTTTGCCTAAATTAACGATTTAATTGCTTTATCTGCGTTAACCTGTGTTGCGTTATCTTGTCTACTCCATTTTATCACATCCGAATTTTTTATTTTAATATAACTTGAGTTTGATCATATGGGGAAGTTTATAATTTCTTTTAGGAGTGACTCATACCTATCTTTGATATATTCAAGTTGTCTGTGCCTCAGTATTTTCTTTATTTGCTGATGGTCATTGAAAATTCATTGATAACTTTTGGGGGAATTTGTTTTATAAAGAAAATATATTTATGCGAGGGGGGGGGGGAGGCTATAGTTTTTCTATTAAAGTAAGGGGGCTTTGTCTAATGCATGCTGGGTTATTTCAGGGTTTTACTAGCAGGTTTTTCTACCAGGCCTACAACTTTCGAATACCAGGCTACTACCTCAATTAGCGGGCCACAGTCCAATTACAGGGCCACAACTTTGATTAGCGGGCCATAGTTCAATTTTCGGGCTACTTCTAGCCCGAGGCTACACTAGAGCCAATTGAATTGGCGAGACCTCTACTAGTTTCGTCCTCAGGACCAGTGCTCTAGCGGTACCAACAAGTACCCGGCGCCAGAGTTCGACCGGATCTAAGTGGTATTGTACTGAAGCATTTGTCTTCATTATTATCTCTTGTTTTTTTTTGTGATTAATTATGATGTATTTGGCACTATAGATCGTGCCTTAAAAAAGCCAAGTTTCATTATTCATTTATTTTTCTAACCGCTTAACGAAATCGTTCTTAATTTCTCCCTTTAATATAAATCAAGCATGGACAGGCTTCAAAATTGTTTCCATAATTTTGTTCTTTTTATTCATTTATCGAGTAATATAACCGCTCTGAACTTTCCCTCTTTATAATATAAGTCAAGCATTGACAGCCAAGCTTTCAATAGTTTTATTCTAATTTTATTCCTTTTATTAATTTATCGAGTCATCTGATTTAATTATTGTGGTCGTTCATTGCTACATATTATTTAAGCTACATTTCAAATCGGTGCAGCTATTAGCGCACGCATACTTAGATGTAATTAGCTTAGTTCACATCAAAGTGAGCACTTCGGTTTGTAGTGTTTAGTACATTTAGTTGTAGGGCATACAGTACCGAGTATTAACAACAGAATTGGTCTCCGTACAATCACCATATTGTACCAATTATTAGTTAAATTTAATAGTCATTTGACATTCTTTTCTCTTTAACTTGCCATTTTACTCCAGATAAATTGTTGCTGTGTTTAAAAAAAAACTTAGTAGCAAATATATTGTTCCTTAAATTTTAGATTGTTTTTTCTTGTTTTCTTGTTAAGTGAAAGTTGACCTAGTTGATTTAATACGTGGGCCTAGCCACCCTGCACAACACCAGCGGACGGAGCTTTGTCAGTTTAGTTGGACAGAACTGGTGGCGCTCTAACGACCCCACTACCGGGGCCGGACATTTGCAATACGACTCTCCGGGGCTAGGTTTATTTATAATTAAAAATGTTTACTTTTGACTTCAAGAAGATAAACCTGTTGCATTCTGTAAAAAAATATTGTTTTTCCCATTTCGAATGGAAATGGTATGGCTTCACCTTCCTGCTACTGCTTGTCATAATATTTTTTATTGATCCCTACTTCTGATATCACCTGCTGGACGTTGATTATGTGCCGTTCAATTTTAATCTGAATGCAATGTCGCTGCTCAATGCGTAATTATCCCGTGCAAAGCAACCCGGATGCATATACGTAAACTTCAGACGCATCAGGTTCTGACATAGTTCGACTGTACTATAAATATGAGATATAGTACTTCCGTTACGTTTCGTCTTCAAATATTTGAACACTACATGCCTAGTCCTCCGCTCGCTTCCTCGCTTTAGGGGCACAACCAACAAACACTAACCAAAACTAACCCAAGGCGTGCAAAGCAACAATACATTTATATTACAGTCGCCCTATGGCGAGATCCTTTCGCGTCTGAAGTTTACGTATAAGCAACCCGGATCGTTCTCGAAAACTAGAGCGCTGCTGGTCGGTTCTAGCCAGTTCTACCATGATGATGCTGGCTGCGGAAAGCTCACCGCAGTGGTGTCGGTGCTTGTATTTATTAGGAGAATTTGTGAAATTTACGAAAGATTCATGAGTTTTGCACGTTTGTATTTTGTAAAATTAAAATATGTTATGAGCGAGCAGAGATGCCTTTGCGAGCTACCGGTAGCTCGCGATCGACGGGTTACCGATCACTGCGTTCTAGATAATATAAAAGCTTCCTGAAACTCTAAACGACCTCTGTATCTTCGTTTTCGTGTTCTTTGACTTAAACAGCATACCACTGCTGAAGTCTTTCGTCGCTTTTTTTTAAGGTAGTATAATTATTTTTGAGTCTCATGCTATATGCCAACCTCGCATGGAGACACTCGGCGGAAACCTGCCGATTTGTTGAACTCTAGGTAAAATCAGTAAGTGTTCTTATCAAGCTTGACAATAAAGATGAATGCAAACTCGTATTCACGTGCATGAAAACAACAACAGTCTCATCACAGTATATCCCAATTAATCTTAGATATGTTGCGAAAGGTGCAGATTTTGCTCAACTCACGGATATTAACAGGTAAGACCAGACATCAATATGGCTTAATCCCTATTTAAGGGGGACTTAGGTAGTTTGCGAGAAATTTTAGTATTTATCATTTTTGGTTTGTGTGATCACTTGTTTCAAGATGTTCTATTTTCTAATGTGTTCTTTATATTGGTAGCTCAAACAAAAATAAAATAACTTGGCCAAACCAACCATTTCTATTTAAATGCTTGGGAGGGATGATAATGGCCTATTATATGATCTATATAAAAAATCTCAGGCTTTACTTTTCTAAAAGTGACACAAGATTGAAACTTGAAGGAAATATCTCACTTAACGTTTCAATTGTCGCTTAGTTTATATTCTTCCAGCAGATATGCAGTTAATCCTAGTTTGTGAATGAACTCATTGATTAAAAAATCTAAACTTTACAACCGCATGTTTTATTGTTACAACCTGGCTTGAACCAGGTACATTCAGCATCGCTATGGAGCCCGAGGCTACATTTACGTATTATAAGCCAACATACGCCCAAGCTAAATCTCTTGACCGAGGTGTCGTCTATTGACTCGCAGACCAGTTAGGTAACTTCTCAACGGATGTGACGTAACACGGCAAACAGCGGATACCGTGATTTTTCTTGGTGCAGAAATTGAAGGTGCGTTCGATACTTATTGTTCACTGATGCGTAAATAATTAAGACGACAATTGAACCTATAATCAACTAGAGGCTTGTGATAGGCAGATGATAACTTTTTTTTAAATCCGCTATAATATGTTTTTCATACTATTAAGAGTTAAGTCAAAATAACATAGTATATTTATGTAAATAATACAACGCTTTAATACGCTGTTAATCCTTTTTACGAAGAAACGCAGTATTTTCAATTACATGAACGCATTCTTGTTGAATTTATTTCAAGACACAAGAAAATACCTATGTCCTCGGAAAACTTAACCGACACAATTTTAAAATTCATTACCTTATTGCCCCTGGATTGGCACTCTGTAACTTGATAATTCAAAGAGAGTGATATATTTTTCTTATCAGAGCGTGTTGCTTCTCTATAAGAACTTTCGGCTCTTTCTGTTGGGTTCTGAGGCTTCCCTATTGATCTAAGGGAAGAGATCGCTAAAGCCCATTATCTTTGAAAAACGTTTCTGTATCTATCTTTGTTGTATCATCGAAGCTACGAAAATGCGGATATTCTCCAAGAAATACCGAAACTTCCCGTGTATTTGCATATGGCTTATTGTGGTGCCGGCAGATTGAAAATAAAATGAGTTTGTCATTTGAAAGAGCCTCAAAAATGCTCCGATCACAATAGGCTACAATAATTATTATTGAGGATCATAAAGAGATGGTGACATATCAATTTCTGGGACCCGATGGAAGAGAAGATGGAGCTGACCACTTAGCGGAATAGTAAGGGTTTTGTCTTGAAAGATTCAAAAAATGGCAAGAGGTAAAGATTGTTTCTGCTGCCTTAGACTTAGTAGGTATTTTAAGATGAATAAGCATTATGAAGCCTTTTTCAAAACAATTTTGAGTATATTTATGAAAATATTCAGTTTTATTCAAACATTCTCACCTACTTCCAAAATATTATATTTGATTTTTCAAATAAAACTTTCAGTAGATAGAATAATTATTTACCTTTGTGTTATTGAAGACAACTACAGAAAAAGTATGTACTTCGTTGCTCATTTGGATTATGCTCATGCAATGAGCTTTATATTTTAATATTAAACATTCCAGATTTTGTGTGGAGATATTGAAACAAAATCAATTTATTATTTGTATTCAATAAAACCATAGTTCTGAAACTTTTTGAGCGTGGTGTGTGATCAACTAAAAATTTTTTAATGGAATAAAAAAATTAATCAAAATTTATACAAAAAAATGGATGCATCAAAGGTGCTTAAGAAAAAGAGCATTTGAACTGTTGATATTATTTTCATTACTAAATGGTCTCAAAATAATGTCAAAATGTTTATGAAAGTAAATTGAGATCTATACCTAACAAAATTGTTTTGTCATTTAGGTTTCCAGTAAATGGGAAAGTAAAGTTAAAGTAAGGCCCTGGAAATTGCGTGTGGTATAACAGGATGGAAGGCAGCGACAGGAGACTGCAAAATACATTTGTTGCTAGCCTTAAAATACATATACTGCAGCAGACCCAGCTACATCTAGACTAAACGGAAGTAGTCACCAGTTTGATGATGTAATTATAGATATTTTCCCTCTTCAACCTCTAACAAATTTGCCAGCTTCAGGGTTAGCTAATGATACAGTTATTACTACAGAGGAAACTCATAGTGCCCCTTCATTCATCATTGCTGAATCAGGATATCTTGCATCCATATTAAGAAATTCTAAATTGGAACCACATATAATTTGGATGTTTTTAGAATAGAACCTCTTTCTATTAACATGCAAAGGCTCATCTTTATGGAGAGCAATCATCGCCACATGGGTATCATCAATTAATCCGATAATTCCTGGGAGGCTTGCCTTCTACAATCAATTATACAAACCTTCTTGTAAGTTATTGCGCCTACATTTATGTTCCCTTGAAAAAATGGAAATCAATATAATTAGATGGTAGGGGAAGGTGGGTGAAGATGACGCCCAAAGAGAACTACATATTTTGTTTAGAATTTAATTTAAAAGGGTAAAACCAAAAGCAATAGTTGTGTCCAACAAACAATCATAGCTAATTCAATATTCCTAAATTTGATCAAAATGGATATCCAATTTTGAACAACTTGCACTGCATTATCTCGTCGTACTGGCAGGCATAGTGAGTCACGTGGTTAATTGAAGATTAGTTACTAGTATTAAATAAATAAATACACGACATTTTTGTTATATTCTGTGCTAAAACATATAATTTTGGATTTGAAACAAAGTTATTAATTAAGTAAATGTAAAAAAATAATATAAAAAATAATAAGAGTTCATTAAAAGTCAATATTTCTGCTTCATGATTTGCATAAGTCATAAACAAATCCCTCAAGAGAATAGCAAGCGCTATATTTTACGTTTGCCCAGTAGCTGCAAATAGTGCATCTATACCATAGTTGTTTGTTTTTCCTAAGTCTCCACAAATAACGCATTTATCACGTTCTGAAACATCACACATATCACCTAGTTTATCATCATTGCATATTTTGTCATCAATACTTACTTTCATTTTCGCCCTTTTTTGGTTTTATTTGATTTCCTTACTACCTTTTTTGTGTTGGTCTCACAATGATTTTTTTATGTCTCTGGTTAGTGTTAGTACTTCTGTATGCTGCTTTTAACGAGCATTCTTTCCAATATGATTTTTGTGGTATCGGTTAGAGCCTGGCAATTGGTGTTAAATCTGACATATTTGATCTGAATAGGCCTTAAATATCCACCGAAATATTTCTAAAATAGTTAACTGAAGAACATGTAACGCCCCACATGAAAAGTAGGTAGGTAAATCCCAGAATAAGGTTTAAAATCAAGTTGGGCATCAAGCGTATTTTAAGAGCAGAAGTCAGTAAAATTGGAAATCAGCAAAGAGTTAATGATGAAGAACGACTAGAAATAAGAAAGTACCTATGTCTTATTGTAAGAACCCAGTGTGTCTCAATGCAAAGGATGCAAAAATAAACAATTAGCACAATATGTTTTATGAAAGCTTGGAACGAATTCCATTTTATTTTGCTTTTGGAACTTTACATGTGTATGTTTGAAAATGAGACATGTTTCGTTGTTAGAAGAAAAGATTTTTTTGTTTCAACGCTAAATTTCAGAAGTTTTTTTAAGTGTTTTTCTTTTAGCACTTTTCATTTCTGTTTTTTTCTTATATACTGAAAACTGCAGGCCGAAATACACTCTACACTATCAAGTTGCTAAAAAGCTTAGAAATCAGATTTCATAGGATTCTTCTCTCAGACCTCTTGGTATCTACCGTTTATGATCCAAAAGTAATACTGTACAGGTTAAAATTGATCATTTATTTCACCCAGCTAATGGTCAATGTTGAACTTATTCTCATTGTATAGATAGTGAACCCACAAATTATCAACAGCATTTATGAGTGCAGACCTGAATAAATATATTTCATGGCAAAATTGCTTATCTATACGCATACAGTATTTGAATTAAAAACAAATTGATAGAAAACCCAAATTCCATGTTGCCGGCATGAACTGAGAGGATATTTCGTTATTTATAAATTACCCATCACTAACTACGTTTCAGGTCGGAAGTAAAAAATTACTAGATTGATATACACACCAATGTACTAGTCGTCCTTCTTTACCAACTACTTTATAAGACTAAAAATATTTTGACAAAACGCCAATTTAATATCAGTTTGAAATAGCGCTAAACGGACAGCCAAAGAACTTAGTGAAAATATAAAGATCACCAAGTTTTTTGGCTGTCCAGTTATCGCTATTATTTTTTTTATGTTCGGCACACACTAAAGAAACATTCTATACCACTCAACGAGCGGTGCCTGTGCGAAGATGACGGCGGACGTCGGACTTGAAGTACTGTAAATTTCAGTTGTCGGGAAAGACATTACTCGGAAGTTCATTCCAGGGCGTGGCTGTCCTCCAGAAAACGGAGTCCAGTAACAGCGACGGTCTAGGTGTTCGCAACTGAATCGTATGTTGCGGAGGAGCTTGTGTCTGACGGGTGTTTCTGTTTGGCAAAACTCTGAGCGGAATCATATGCGCCAGCATTAACTCTGGGTCATCCGCATCTTTAGCAAGTCTTGGGCTGCCAAGCTCCATACATTGGAACAGTATTCCAGAGATGGTGTTATCTGGATCTTATAGAGCAGTAAGAGCTGTTGAGGTGTATACAACTTTTTGCTTTATAGAGTGCTCCTAATTTTTCTGATGCAGCCTGAGCGTGACGTGGTTGCATCGTTTTGAAACAGGGACTAGTTTCAATTACCAGTGTTTTCTCTGCCTAATTATTTCATTAAGAATCTAGAATTGATAAAATTTGTTACTTTGTATCAAAACTTGCAGTGCTGTGTTCTTCATAATTCCTTTGTATTATGTTCGGTACACACACAAAAGGAAAATCCTATGCCACTCAACGAGTGGTGGTGTGCGGAGCAGATGGTGGACGTTGGACCTGTAGGTTGTAGTTTTCGGGAAAGACGATACTCTGAAGTCCATTCCAGAGCGAGGCAGTCCTCCAGACAAAGGAGTTCCGCAACAGGGACGTCCTAGGTGATCGGAACTGAAGGGTCAGGGGAAAAACAGGTAAGTCAATTATTATCGATACTGAGAAAAACAAATTTTAATGGCTCAAAACGTTACAGAATCAGTGTAAGAACTTATAAAAAGTTTGTTTGTGCAAATAACTAAAATATTATATTCTAGTAAAGAAAAAGTTGAGCCTCCATCCATCATCCAAGTTGTTCCCAGATTGATGCAGTGTTCAAAGGATCGATGAACCTTCCTAAAAATTTTGGGGGGTATCTGAAAAAACGCACAATAATATAGGAATGCGATGAAAACTTTTAGGGTTATTTTATAATTTACTACACTTTAGGGTTATTAATATATTTAACTTACATTAATTTTGTTGTTTGGTTGGGTTAGTCGACAAAAAAAAAACTGGATTCAAACCGCCCAGGAAAGATCGGCATGGAAAACACTGGAAGAGGCCTTTGTCCAGGAGTGGATATCTAGAGGCTGAAGAAGAAGAAGAAGAAGAACTTACATTAATTTTGTTGTTTGGTTGGGTTAGGCGACAAAAAAAATGGATTCAAACCGCCCAAGAAAGATCGGCATGGAAAACACTGGAAGAGGCCTTTGTCCAGGAGTTGATATCTAGAGGCTGAAGAAGAAGAAGAAGAAGACATTAATTTAGTTATGGGGTAGTTTACTAAAGAACTTGACAGTAGCTGGGGCACAATACTTCATTAGACTTTGCAGATCTTTGAATTTTGCACTAGCAATCGGCAGGAGGCCTGGACAGAATAATAGAAATTCATTAGAAGTAGGTAAAGATAGTTTTTTTCAGTACTTACCATTGTAAGCTGGTGAGGGAAGCTCAAACAACCCCTTTTCCAATTGTGGACAATGTCATGGTGCCCTGATAATGCCTGTCAGCATTATGACTTGCCTGGTTCTTTCCTCTTTTCGCTTGACTTACTTGCTTTTTTCCCTTATGGCAAAACTTTGACGCTGTATATCTTCTGACTAGTCTGTTTTTTATCCCAGTTTAGGAGCTTCTAAAGATACCTATGCTCCTTCTGAACCGAATGCAAGCAATATCCCAATTTTGGCAAAAAATTGACTTACCTGCTTTTTTCCCCTGACCCTTCAACCGAGCAGTAAGATCTGATGAAGTGTATACCACTTTTTGCTCTATAGAGTGCTCCTAGCTTTTGCGCTGCTACCTTAGCGATTTTGGTGACGTGATTACGCCTAAACATGTTGTTTTCTATGCTGATGCCCAGCAAGCTTATTGATGAGGCCAAAGTCAGTGTTTGTCCTGTCATTGATAAGTCGGGTCCTGCGGTGTTTGCTTTTTTAAGAAAACAGCTGTTTGAGTCTCTCCTAAGCTAAACTGGGCATTGTTTTCTTCACCCCATTCCACGATGGCGTTCAACCCTTATTAATGACAGCGATCATTGGAGTCTACAGCATGAATGAGGATTTAAGAGTGCTATCGTCTGCAAAGCTGTAAATATAATTATTTGTCCTGTCATTGATATAGAGCAGGAATGGTGTGGAGATAATATACACCCTTGAGGAACTCGGGCATTGATTTTAAATTTCTCCGAGAGATGTCCATCATCATAATTTTTTAGACGTTTATTTTAGCAAAATTCATGATACAAGTAAAATATACAAAAAAGAAAGAAAAAAGAAAAAATATACCTAAACGTCCTTGACAACTGCTGAAATATGCACAAAGTGTACCTATTTGTATGGCAGTTTATCCTTCCACTATTGCGTTCACTAATATCTGTTTTGCTTTTGGTTCACAAAACTGTCAATATCTACGAGAAATCACTTTTAAAAGCCACTCTGATATTTCTTTCTTAAATCTGACAAAACCATCACAATATCTTATGCCCAGTGGGACAATGTTAAACAGTCTCGGGTTCAGGTATAGAAAGCTTCTCTGTCCATACGCTTTTTGACACTTTGGAGTTTGTAACTCTATTTACTTATCTTAAGATATAATTTGCTGCGCTTGAGGTTAGACATTCATGTGGTTTTTTAAAAGATCTCAAAATCATTCTGTAACAGAAAAGCTGTCTTATATCCATCACACCACTTAAACAATATAAGGAATCAGTTGGAAATAGCCTGCTCCTGCCAAAGGTTATCTTCAGAAACCACTTTTGCATAATCTCTAAACTTTTAATGTGTGTATCTAGCACGCCGCCGTCCCAACCGATAATACCATAAATAAAGTGACTCTGAACCATTGCAAAGTAAAAAAAAATTAACTGACCCACAGACAAGAATTTCGTCTGATATCCAAACCTTGGTAAGATGCTCCTCACCTTCTGAACAATATATTTTGCATGTAAATTCCAACGAAGATTACTATCTATTACTACACCTAAATATTTAATGGACCTCGTATCGGGTATCAAACAAGTGTTCACCATTATACCTTGTATATTTTTTGTAGTCTGTTCATTACAAGAGAACAGCATGCATTTGGTTTTTTTTCAAAATTTACAGTTAAGAGATTATTATCAAACCATTTGTTTAAATTACCAAACTCACTCTCAGCCTCAGATATAGCACCGTCTCAAGTTTTGTTTTTAAATATCACAACAGTATCATCCGCGAAGGACAGTATGCGTCCAGTCGTGTCCATCCTCAACAATCCGTTGAAGTATAGGATGAAAAGAACCGGACCCAACACCTTCCCCTGAGGAACGCCATAGTTAACACAACCAGCGTCACTAAGTTCACCATCGATTCTTGTATACTGAATTTTATCACTCAGATAGCTTTTTATGGTATCAAATATTTTTCCTCTCAGGCCGTATCTCTTTATTTTTTCCAATAATAACTGATGTGAAACTGTATCAAATGCTTTGGCCATGTCGACGAAGACACACAGTGTAGGACTACTTTCATCAATATTTTTATACAGCTGTGATGTCAGCCCAGCAATTGCGTCCTCCGTCGACCTGCCCTCCATGCAGCCAAATTGAGACTCGGAAATTAATTCATATATTTTTTAAAATTTTAATATTCTATGTTTTATAACTTTTTCAATGATTTTCCTATATTTGATATTAGAGAGAATTCCCTTGGAAAAATTTTGTTCCATACATTTATTTATTAAAAAACTTAAATGAGGTGCCAGTGCTAGCTATTGTTTTCAGTATCTCAGCACGAATGGCATCAAAACCTGGAGATTTTTTTGGTCTTAAGTTTTAAATGATCTTTCTTATTTCTTGTTCGAATGTATGGCCCAAATACATGCTGTTTGTAAGTTCAGGTTCATGGTCAATAAAGTTTAACGGTTTTGTAATTTTATTAGCAAATTTTTCACCTAGGGAGCAATAATGTTGATTGAACTTATTTGCAATTTCTTTTTTATCTAATATTTCAACATTATCACATCTAGTTTTTTGAATTTCTTGATGTTTTTGATTTTTATATTTTACGAAGTAATGGTCCAGACAAGATTTCTGTAAATTCCTTTCCCATGTACAAATATCATTTATGTAAGAAATATAAGAATTTGCACTGAAAAGATTAAGGTAATCTTGTACATGATTTAAGTCTTGTTTTTCTTCCAGGATATTAACATTCATATCCCCACAAATAACATGAGTGTCTACTCTAGGCAATAAGGATATATAATTCGACAGATTAACACCCACATCTATTGACGGTGGCCTCATGAATACTAACTCGGAAAATTATTTCAAACTGGTACTGAATTACTAAAACGGAGTTTTATCCACAATGCCGTAACAGAATTATTGCAGTCGACGCGCGTTTTGCTAACCATGTTAGCATCATCAGGAGATGAGTTGAGCTTTAAGCATCTCCTGATGATGCTAACATGGTTAGCGAAACGCGCGTCGAGTGCAATAATTCTGTTTCAGTATTGTGGATAAAACTCCGTTTTAGTGCATTTTCCTGAAGATTTCAAACTCCAACATAGGTGGTACTAAATTGGTATTTTGTCAAAAATGTTCTTATTCATAGTTTACATTTTGCACCTTAATGAAGACTTAGTGCATTTTTTAGTATTACAAATATCTACCTATGCAATTCCAGATTGTTTCTAATAGAATTAGTAATATTTATTTCTATTTTTGTATCTGCTTTATTTTGATTTGTGTTTCTTTTGAGATAAATGCAGAGGGTGCAGTCTAGCTCGCGTCCGTAGAAGAAATCTACACGTGCACCCTGAGTAATGCTAAATGAGCTAGAACGATAGTTGGCGGCTAGTCCTATCTTTTCTAAAAGATCTCCTAGCCTGATACATAAGAAAACAAAAACAAAACAAATCAGTTCTTCTCAGAACTGTATGACAAGAAATATCGGACCGAGTCTTCGAATTTGCCAACTTAATGTGGAAGCAGTGCAAAATGCGAAATTTTGTCAAAGATTTTACGAGAATATAATTCAAGAAACTCATGTAGGAAATGAAACCGATCTCAAAAAAAGAGGCAAACTAACAGGATATGAAATTCTTGGTGCTACCTATCACCACATATATGAATGCGTATCCTATATACCTAGTAACATTGAAAACGCTCGCCTGGTAGGCACCAATATTAGTAACAATAACATTCACACTATCACGATGACGATCGAGGAAATTACAGTGGCAAACATATATAAGCCTTAGTTAGCGCAGTGTGGCCTCCTGAAGTCTTGCCGCAGCTCCCCCATCCAGCTGTCTATATGGGAGATTTTAACAGCCACCACACAATGTGAAAATATAACAGTAATGACTATAACGGTGAAACACTTGTAGAATGGACAGACGAGAACAGCTTGAGCCTCATTTTTGATGCAAAAGATAGGGGAACGTTTAGATCGGCAGCCTGGAACAGAGAGTACAACCCGGACTTGTATTTCTCGACCCAAAATACTCAAAATCAACCAGTTCAAATACCCAGAAAAGTCTTGGAAAACTTTCCACACAGCCAGCACCGCCCAATTATATATGAAATAGGCACTCAGATCCCAATAATCCGATCTAAACCCAGACCAAGGTGGAACTTTTAAAAGGCAAATTGGACAACATTCTCTCTTGAATTGGACAAAATTGTGAGATGGATCCCGGCAGAGCCTGAGAATTATGATAGGTTTGCAGCTGCAAAAAAAGTCCATGCCTAGAGGGTATCGTAAAGAATACATCCCGGGATGGAATGCTGAATGTGAAGAACTGTGTAACAACTACATAGAGAGCGGCGACCCCATATAGCCAACGACCTTGTACAAGCACTAGATAAAGCTCGGAAAAATAAATGGGTAAAAACAACGGATGAAATGAATTTCCAAAGATCCAGTAGAAAATCATGGAGCCTACTTAAAAAGTTAGGAGGAAGTAACCCACCCGTTCGAGAAGCCCACTTGATCTCACCAGATCAGATAGCCAGCAGAATAGTAACTTTATCTAGAGCCTCACGTGATAAGCAACATACAAAACAACTTAAAAACGAACTTAGTAATATACGCCAAACAGCACCACGCGACACGGAATTCTCTCATGAGTTCCCTACTGAGGAATTAATTGCAGCTCTTAAAGATATGAAAACTGGCAAATCACCTGAGTTTGACGGGATACAGCCTGAGTTTCTGCTTTACTGCGGAGAGAAGACAAAGAAATGGCTGACCGTATTTTACTCAAGCATGTTAACATGTGGAGTATTGCCGAAAGCTTTTAAAATGAGTAAAATAATCGCTGTACTAAAGCCCAATAAACCACGAGATAAAGTCGAAAGCTACCGCCCATAGTACTCTCTAGCTGCTGTTATAAACTCTTAGAACGACTTCTCCTCAACAGATTAGGCACACGAATTCTGGAACATATTCCACCCGAACAATCAGGTTTCAGACCTAATCGAAGCTGTGCAGATCAAGTTCTCAGCCTGACTACACATATTGAAGCGGGTTCCCAAAAACAACAAAAGACAGCTGTAGCTTTCGTGGACCTAACAGCTGCTTACGAGACAGTATGGAAAGAAGGGCTCCTATACAAGCTGGCTGAACAAGTCCCTTGTTATACAACGCTGCGACTGATAAACAACATGCTTTCTGACAGACACTTCCAAGTAATCCACTGTAATAACTTAAGCAAACAGAGAAAACTCAACAATGGATTGCCTCAAGGCTCATTTCTGGCCCCTATGCTTTTCAATCTCTATATTTGCCTATAACCGACGCGATAAAGTTTGGGTACGCTGACGATCTAGCCTTAGCTGTACAATACAAACAGTTTAAACCTACCGAAAACATGTTGACCAACGACCTCAACAAACTGTACAAATATTTTACCAAGTGGCGGTTAATACCAAACCTAAATGAAACTAAAGTCAGCTGCTTCCACCTTAACAATAAGGAAAATTATGAATAAATAATCGTAGATAGAACTCTATCATTCAAAAAACACCTTGAAACAACAGGGCAAAAAATAAGTACTCGAAATAACATTATCCAGAGACAATGTAGCACTAGCTGGGGGGCCATCGGCAAACACATTACGAACATCTGCACATAGTTTGGTGTATTCTGCGGCCGAGTATTGTGCACCGGTATGGATGAACAGCGCACATACCAAAAAAGTGGACACTCAGCTTAATATAGCAATGAGAACGATTAGTCGCTGCATCAGAACTACTTCATCTTATTGGCTCCCAACATTCAGCTACATACCTCCACCTGCCCTAAGAAGACAAAACGCCCTGATAAAAGAATATAAGAAATTAACACACAACTCCCTATCCATGAGGATATCCCTAATCTGGCAATAAACCGGCTTCGATCTAGGGAACCGCCAATGTTATTAGCACAACAACTGGCAGCCAATAACTTCAACATCATCTCCGAATGGCAGACCCTCTGGACTGAAAATGCCCCACCCGATGTACGAAACCTCATTGACCCAGTCGTAAAACCCGATGGCTTCGACCAACCACGACATATATTGAAGACCTTAAACCGTATCAGAATAGAACATGGTGTGTGTGCCCATAATCTCCATAAATGGGGAAAACGAGCCAACCCAGATTGCGACTGCGGTGACCCAAACCAAACAGTTGGCCACATAGTGACAGAGTGTGGCATACCAAGAGGATTTGAGGGACTTCTTCCACACCACACAATCAAGCCTTGAATGGATAGCTGAACTAGATCTTTTAATATAACAGTTTTATATCTACTTTTATGTCTGTAACTCGTACATTGTAATGTCTTATTTACTCATTATTTTTACATATTATATAATTTAACAATTTCATTGTGTTGTGCCATACGCTAAATAAATAAAGTTGAGAGAAATCGAAATTTTATAATATAATATACAGCAGCAATGGTTTATGCTAAATTGCGAGCAAGAACTCTGATAAATTTTACGAAGTTCCTACCTTATCTCTTAAAATAAATGATAATATTATAAGATTGATCAATTCTATGAAAAGTGAACTTCATTCCACGGAACAGGTTCTTAATAAATTAATAATTTAGCATATTTAGATTTTTTTTCAAACATTCAGCATTTTGGCCACTCTTCAAAATATCATTTTAAAACGTGCTTCAATGTAACAAACACCCCTTCCGACACCGCTGATTTTTATTAAAATAAAAATGCCCGCTCGTATTGAATGGTGGCGTTCTTGCAATTTTCAAACGATCTTTGCAGGCCAGCTGCAACTACTGCAGCATGATGCAACACTTTTTAACTGCATTTATATTTTTAGTTACTTACCGAACGCAGAGCATTCGAATTTTCTTGCTGCAAAATAACTACTCAACCAACGATTGGGAGCGGTTTCCACCTAGACTATAATAAAGGCAATTAGGTGTCGGTAATGATGAGATTAAATATACCCGTATCAGATCAGTAGCGTTACTTTACGCACATAAATCGCCTGGTAATTTAATAAGAATAATAATTATTTTTATTTTTATTGAAGATGAAATTATATCTAAAAGTGAAAATCGCAATTACTTAGAAATTGCATATATATTACATATAATTTCATATGATAATATTATGTTATGCAATGAGCATTTAATGATAGCTATTAAGAGGCACGATTATGAGAATTGCCATCCGAGCCATAGGCGACTGTCGTTATGAATGCGAGTGTCCTAATAGTAATTAAATGTGAGTTGTATATACTGTTTTTTTTTTGTCTACAACCAGTCATAATAATGAAAAATAAGTACTTACGATTTACTAAGTAAATAGCAGGTTTGATCCAACAAGAAATTCTTGAGATTTTTCTAACTAATCTTTGACAGGCGTTGGAATTGCAGGTGCTATGAGCTCCAATGAATGTAACAAACACCTACTAGGGCTCCTGATGCTCCATCTATTCCTGGTGTTGGCTTCAATGGACTGTATAAAGATTCTCCTTGAATAATAAACTTGTTTCACACTAATTCGAAACTCTATTAACGTAAAAAGTTCTAATATCTAAAAATAATAGAATCTGTCTATATGATAAAAAATTTCTTAATTACTGACAATAATAAAACTGCCACCCGCTCGGAACATATCCATTGTAGGAAGTAGCGTGGTGTTATCATGTGGTTGAGTTTATCACCGAACATACCGCCCACCTTGAAATATTTATTTCAACTAACAATATCAAACTCAATAAAGTCTAATTTTAATGTTTAACAACTTGCTTCTATAGGCAATACGCACAATTTGGTTACCGCACGTTTGCAAATCGAACGATACTACACTGGACTGTAACAACGTGTGTAATATTGTTTGAACCAGTATGCAGTTCAATCACACGTCCAACCTTCCATTTGCAGACCGGTACATTGTCCTCTTTAATAATGACTAAACTGCCAACCTTTAGCAAATTTGGAAACTCTTTCCTCCATTTTACTCGCAGCTGTAATTCTGAGATGTACTCCTGATTCCACCTTTTCCAGAACTGCTGAACCATCTGCTGTAAATGTTGGAACTTGCGAAGGCGGGTTTCGGGAATATTGTTATAATCTTCTTCAGGAATAGATGTGAGTGATTTTCCAATCAGAAAATGAGCTGGAGAGAGGGGGGTCGTACCTTGCGGGTCCGATGACAACGGAGATAACGGTCGAGAGTTTAGCACTCCTTCTATTTGAGTTATAACCTTGCTAAGATCCTCGTAAGTAAGGCTAGCCCCACCGACAACACGTTTAAGGTGAAATTTAATACGTTTAACGCCGGCTTCCCACAAACCCCCAAAATTCGGAGCTCGAGGTGGCATGAAATGCCAGGAAAATCCTTCGGCTGATAATTCTGAAGCTATCCCATCAAAGTTGGAACGTAAAAATGTCTGGATGATTGAGTTAGCTCCCACAAAATTAGGCCCGTTATCAGAGTAAAAATGTAAGGGCTTGCCTCTTCTAGCAACAAACCTTTTAAGAACCGCAAGAAAGGCTTGACTGGTTAAATCACTGACAACCTCTAAATGAACACATTTAGTATTCATACACACAAAAATACATATATACCCCTTTAATATTTTAGGATTTCTAAAGAGATAGGACCCGCGTAGTCAAACCAGTGTGAGAAAAAACTGGTTGATAACTAGAGACACGGTAGTCGGGAAGATTACCCATCGAATAACTAACGGTAGTTGGATCTGATTTAAAACAAATAACGCAACCATTTACTATGGTCCTAGCTATTCTACGCCCTGACATAGGCCAAAATCTTTCGCGAGTTGCATATAAAAGTTGCTGAGGCCCGCAATGCATCAGCTTTACATGTAAATGTTTCATAATTAGGATAGTTAAAGGATGCTTACTATGTAATAAAGCAGGATGTTTCTGCTCATCAGGTAAATTTGCATTCTGAAGTCTACCACCAACTCTTATTAAACCAATTTTATCACAATACGGTTTTAAACATAGCAAATTACTCGAATTACTCAATGATCGTTTGTTATTTAGTAGATTGTAATCTTTCGGAAATGATTGAATTTGAGATATTTTAACTAATATGTGGCGAGCCTCATTAAGTTCTTCAGAGGTCAAAGGTCCAACAGATTTTTTTTATTTTTTAGTCGTTGAATAAATCTCACACAATATGCCATAACTCTTTGCAATTTTATTATAGACGAATATTTGTTAAAGTCAAATTCAGGGACTTCTAGAACGCATGCGGCATAGCTTATTACCCTTTGTTCAGGTAAGTCTTGGATTATCGACATCAAAGTTAGAAAAGAGTCTGGTGGGACCCTTCCACCATACATTAAAATGGAGCAACGATTCGGTAGAGATGCCTCTAGAGAGACAATCCGCTGGATTCTCACCTGATTTAACATGAAACCAGTCACAAGGCTTTGACATATTCTGAACCTGAGTCACCCTGTTTGCTACAAAGGTTTTCCAGCGACTTGGGCATCCCTTAATCCAACAAAGAGTAATTGTCGAATCTGTCCAATAAAAAATCCTGCCTGGTTTTATCTTTATAGACTGATTTACCCTCTCAACGAGTTTACAGGTAAGCACGGCTGCGCATAGTTCCAGGCGTGATAAACTGACCTTTTTTATAGGAGCTACACGAGATTTGGATAACAGAAGGCTAGAAGAAATATATTATCCAGAACTTGTTAAACTGACTATATAAACACATCCGCCATAGGCCCTTTCTGAAGCGTCTGCAAAACCATGGATGTGTACAAATGCCCAATTATCACTTAAAACATGTCGAGGGATGCTGACTTGATTTAAGACCTGGAGTTCCTTGCCGAATTCTGACCATTTATTGTGGAGATAAGAAGGAAGTTGTTCATCCCAGGATAAGTGTCCTTGCCAGAGAAGTTGCAAAATAAGCTTTGCAACAACAACAACCGGCCCTAACAATCCCAAAGGGTCAAATATCTGACTTGTAACTGAGAGAACCGTCCTTTTGGAAACCTTGTTATTAAAATTCAAATGTTTTATTGAATAATGAATGGTATCGCTACACGCATTCCAAAAAACACCCAGGGTTTTATTTTGGTCATCGTCTCCTAAATGTAATAATATACTTGATGACAAATCATTGTGAACCTGAAACTGACTTAATAGTTCAGATTTATTAGACAACCATTTTCTAAGTTGGAGCTAAAATGGCCGATATTACCCATTGAATTTGTAACAACTTAGAACTAGAGAAGGCACCTGTCAAAACGTCATCTAAATAGAAACAATTTAATATGGCTTCACTAGCTTCAGGATATTTAGACTGAAAATCCAAAGCTAGTTGATTTAATGATCTTACTGCCAAAAACGGCCATGACGCACAACCCTATGTTACAGTATTTAATTCATAACATTGAATCTCTGCTTGAGGATCATCCGGAGATTTCCATAAAATTCTTTGAAAGCAACGTTCGCTAGGATCTATAAGGACCTGTCTGTATATGTTGGATACGTCTGCATTGAGGACGTATGGGTAGATCCTGAAACGCAAAAGTATAGAGAGAAGGTCCCTTTGAATAGTAAGTCCAATATGCTGTACGTCATTCAAGGACAAACCAGTGTCACTCTTAGCCGACGCATCAAAACCGACTCGTACCTTTGTCGTCAGACTAGATTCCTTAATCACAGGATGATGTGGCAAGTAGTAACATGGTTTACTATCAGTAAGATCAACAGAGATACCCTCAACCTTTGTCATGTGACCCATATCTTTGTATTCCTCAAGAAATTCAACATATTCTTTTTTCAAGCCTTCATTTTCATTTAAACGTCTTTCAAGAAGTGCTAACCGTTTAAGTGCCATATCCTTAGACAGACCTAAATTAACGACATTATCCTTAAAAGGGAATTTTACCACAAATCGTCCACAAGAGTCTCGAGAGTAATTTTGTTCAAAATGCTCCTTGCAAAATTGTTTAGACTTTGACAAAACAGGTTGTTCACTATAACATTCCTCCAATTCCCAAAAACGTGTAAGTTTGTTATCAATCGTCTGATCTAATGAAAGACATGTTACCACAGTATTATTTGAGACATTAGAGGACGAATCAAAATACCCCCCGAGAATCCAACCCAATCTCGTTTTTTGTAGGGTAGGCATTCCTGGAGCACGAATTTGTTTCATAAGTAATATTCTATAAAATACATCAACGCCTAATAAAATATCGATATCACCTCGAATATTAAAAGACTCATCAGCGAGACGTAAGTTTTGAGGAATATTCCAATGGGAAACATCAAATGACACTGTCGGAACACACTGAGTTATTTTTGTTATGACTAAACATGAAATAACTTCACTGTAATCGTTAATATTTGACATTATTTTCACATTCACTCTTGAATTCGCAGTGGTCGATATAGCTTCACCGACGCCCATGATTTGAAAATTAACAGAAAACCTTTGTAAACCAAGCTTATTTACCAAGCCTTCCGAAATAAAGTTACTCTGCGACCCAGGATCCAGTAGCGCTCTAACAACGTGAACCGTTCCGCGATCATCAATGACTTTGATATTTGCTGTGGCTAAAACCGACAACGTAGCTGAATCGCTCAGAGCATGACCCGCAGTTGAGGTTGTTTGTGGCAACAAACTTGACTCACGTTCGGCTAGATCTGGCGAAGGCTTAGTATGTATTCTCTCGACCACATTGTCGTCTAAATGTAGAAGAGAATTATGTTTTCCTGCGCAAATGCGACAAGTTGACATTTTGGACAGTTTTTTAAATGATCGGGATTGAAACAGTTTGTACAAAGTTTTAATTTATTTACCGCCGCGATTCTAGCTTTCACGGTCAAATTTTTAAACGCGAAGCACTTATAAATACCATGATTCCTTTTGCAATAGTAGCAAGCAAACCCTTTTTTAGTAGGCAACGCGTGAAAACCCTTTATTGGCTTACCTTTACCTTCAGGTTTTATACATGAGCCCCTTTTTGTCGTTTCTAACTTCTCTAATAACTCACATTTAGATTTTAAAAAAGCATTCACGTCATTTAGTTTAGGTAACTCCCCTACCTTTATAGGGTAAGACTCCCATTCTCTACGAGTATGAACAGACTGAACATCTTCAAACTGTGATAAAAGAGGTTCAGCCTTATCTAGCCTTATTCTTAGTTGACCGAACTCCAAATTTGTGAGATTATTTTTATCAACCGAATCATAATAATTTCTGATTCTTGTAAGCTGGCCTTTGATACTGCTTCGTTTTAATTTTAGTTTATTTAACTCGGACATTTTTACAAAAACAATAAAAAAAACGAGAAAGGAAGCATACAAAAATTGCACTAGACAAACTTACAGAAATCACACTGTCATAAAACAAATAATTTGACTGTTAATAATGATAAGGAACGGACTTACGCGACTCCCAGCTCATATGATTTGCCCAATGGAAAATTGCTGAAGTTTTTGCTCCTTTCACCAGTAAACCCAACTGTACTCCCGACTGGAACTGATACAGCGTGGCCTTCGATCGCAGCTGACTCCTGCTGACTCACACAGACTTCAAAATGGACGCCGACGAGCGATCCAAAAATGCAACTGATAATTACCAATGTATGGCTTATTTGGCTCGATTGGACCAAAATGTTGGCTTCAATGGACTGTATAAAGATTCTCCTTGAATAATAAACTTGTTTCACACTAATTCGAAACTCGTATTAACGTAAAAAGTTATAATTTCTAAAAATTTCTAATCCATTGTAGGAAGTAGCGTGGCGTTATCATGTGGTTGAGTTTATCACCGAACACCTGGAGTATGATGTCTTAAGGTCTGCATACAGACGGACATATCTCGAGAGGACATATCAAAGTCCGCAAATCTTAATGACTGCCCACCTTCAGATCAGGTAGACTTGTCAGATTTCACATACCCAATAGAGATGGTAAACCGCTGGTTAATGAGACCGCCTGGTGCATGGACGGCTGAAAAACTGATAGTAGTACTGATGCGGGTGTATATGGAGAAAGTAGGGACAACACGTGCTTTTGGTTTTGGGACTTATGCGCCCGTAGTCCAGGTCGAGATGCAAGCGACTCTCAAATGCGAACTAGAAAATCTATTAAGAGCTTCCAGCGAGAAAAAATCTACATCTACTTGCATTGCATAGCTACTCTGACTGCTCTTGAGCCTAAAGAGTTAATTCTGATGTGTAGAGAAGCCTTGTGGGCCTTGATCGGGCATAATACGATAGTCCGATTTACATAAATATACTTTGTAAAAGGTGAGTTTTTGTACACACATCTACATGCATTTACAAGTACCGCACGTTATTCCCAGTTTTTTTTTTAAATCGTGAAAAATATCGCATGGAAAACAAATATTAGAAATGTTAAAGCCCAGTCAATCCCCAGAATCATCCTTTGGTCGTGTTTCCAGACAAGTATGCACTTTAAACGTCTAAAAACCCATGTTGTAACCTAGACAATATATGACTTGGTTCCTTGTTCAAGAAATCAAGTTGATCCAATATAGTTACTGGATCTATTTAATATTCTTTTGGTTCTGTGTTCTAAAATATAAAACCCGCCTTTCATGATTTATAGTAGTTGGGTTCTATAGTTTCTAAGCTATAAAATGTGCTACTCAGGATTTCGACGTTTGGCTCTTAAATCAAACTTACCCAAACTAACGTAAAATATTGAATTTAACTGTTAATTGTGAATATCTCTGGTAACTTTTGTCTGCTATTTTATGTCAAAAGTACCTAAAATGTTCTAC